>VZRX01019804.1:24932-91200 GCA_013398075.1 Notiomystis cincta
GGGATGCAGGGCAGCACCTGGGGGATTCAGGGCAGCACCTGGACGATGCAGAGCAGCACTTGGGGGAGGCAGGGCAGCACCTGGAGGATTCAGGGCAGCACCTGGAGGCTTCAGGGCAGGGTAACCGCGCTCTTTGCCGTGTCCCTCCCGCAGGTGTAAACCCAGCACACTGCCCTGGCTTTGGCTCGGTGTGGTTTGCACGGGAAGGGGAGCGAGGGAATCCTGCAGACTCCAGCGGGAGCTGTGCCAGTCCCGGGAGCAGACCCTGGCATTCCCAGGGCTGACTCGGAGCTGAAGACAATCCAAACGCTCCGACGAGTAATTCTCGGCTCGTTTCAAACCAGCAGCCACCAGTCATAAGGAGATCATTGACAAAACTCTCCAACAACAGTGTTTTTCAGCTCCTCTTCATTTGAAATGACCTTTATGTGATGATAACGTCTGCCTTGCTGAGCTTTAATTGCTTAATTAGGGAAGCAGCTCCTCTACTAGACAAACAGGTTTTCTGAAAGTATATTTTTTTTCTTGCAAGGCTGATGTTTTCTTTCATTTTAAGCTCATCCGCAGTATTTTTAAAAGTTTAAAAAGACAACTTCAAGTGGTTATAGGGTGTTACTTTATTTATGTATTAGCCATTTGAAAGCTTTGTTTTCCACTCTCTTCCTGAGAGGTATTTACAGAAGGAATCTCTCCCATTAGGAATTTCTCTGCTTTTCCCTACCGTGCTTTCACAGCCCTTTACAAAAAATGCTGATTTTCACTGAGCAGCTGTTAAAGTTTCCAGGTATATTTGGGAATTTATTTATTCTGGGCGAAGGGCTGAGCCAAATATCCCGCATGGAGAGGGAGTGCATGCCCTCGCTGGGAGCCCCGGTAAGCCTGGCTCTGAGCTCTGACTGCCAGCTTTTCTGTCTCAAATGGGACTTTGGGGCAATTCTCGCCTATTTTTGTGGTGGTGTATTTAAGATGGAGCCAATCAACCTGTTGGGGTAGGGTAGGGTGGTTCCTGGCTGTGTGATTGTCGATAGTTCTGAAGAAGACTCGTTTGTTGTGCAAACCACGAGGATTGTGCCTAGGTTGGATTTTGGGGATGCCATTGTTACACTGGGCTGTGCTGGGAGCAGAAGCTTCCAGAGGTGATTTGGTGCTGATCAAGGTTACACCAAGCCAGCGTTTCTGAAGTGAGATTTGGGGCTGGAGTGGCCGTGTTTGTGCAAAGCCTCTGCCAGAGCCACCCAGCAGGAAAAGAACATTTGGGATACCCCAGCCCTGAGGAGCAGCCCCAGACTTTTCTCCCCAGAAACAACAATCCCCTTGCTTTGTTCTTTCTAAAATATTGCCTTGCTGAAAACAGAGAATCTCACCCTAAAAGCCAAAAGGTGAGGGATTAATGGCTGTGATGGGGAAAAAAAATGGACCAGAAATGACTCATTTTGAGAACTTTGCTTATTTCAACCTCAGTGTTTTCAGGCCATTCCACCCAGATTATTCATCTTGTTGCTAATAGAACCTCTGAGCACGGCAGGATTAAGTGCAAAGGTACTTTCTGGGTAGTTCTGGGTGGTGTTTTGGGCAGGTTTGCTCTGCTGATGCTCAAGGCAGCCAAAAGCCAGGTGGCTGCTTTGGCAAGGGCTGAGCCCTGCGTAACCCAAAGGATGGAGAGCAGCGTTTATGAGCTTGGCTCTGCACTCCCCGAGCTTCCAGGGCTTTGGAGAAGGGCTGGCTGCCATCCCACTGGGTCAGACCTACCCTGGGTTGTGTGTGCCCCAGGGAACAGCAGTGTGCAGTCCTGGGCCTGCTGATCTGCAAAACTCCCGTGGTCTCATACCTGAGTATCTGCAGCGTTGGGGGTTTTCAAAAGTTGTGTCATTTCAGAATAAGGAAAGAGCAAGAGAACGTTTTGGGGTGAGGCAGGAGGTTTGTGTGTGGCCAAAAAAAGTACTTGCAAACAGTAAAAATGGATGTTTCCCTCACAAAGGCCAAAAACACTTAGAAATGATCTATGCCTAATATATTTGTTGTGCCCCAAGGTCATAGAGATATTTTTTTCTCTCTCCCAAGAAAAAAATGCGTAAAACTTGCAGTTTTGAAAATATGTATTTGGCTTTAGGGCATTTTCAAAGGCTTTTTTATTGTGTCTACAACCACTGGTTGACTTCTACTTTTCAATTCCCAGATATTTTTCATGATGTCTATTTTAATAAGTTTTGGGTAAAGCCTTTGTTCTCTGATAATAGTTTGTTATAAATGAGATTGCTTGGATCAGAGTTGGAGCCTCTCAGAAATGACACCCTGCGATGTTTAAGGTGCAATCCAAGGGATGGGCAGAGTGAAGTCCTTTTCTGAGGTTCAGCTTCTCTTTTTTCCCTAATTCCACTCCAAATCACGTGGCTGCACCATCCCAGCTCCTTGTGAGGAAGGCTCAAGAATGAGATAAAAGAGCTGCAAAGCAGAGCTGAAGGAGCCAAAATCTCTGGATTCTGCCCACGCTGTTGAGGCAAATAAATATAAACGAGGGAGAGGTGAATCTGCAAACACACACAGAGGCACATGCCACGTGTGGGAGGGAGCAGGAGCAGGAGCGGGGGCTGCACTGCCAGGAGGGAGCATTGTCTGCAACAAGTCTCCTGAAAAGCACTTTTTTTAATTGTAGCCATAGAAAAGCAGGGCCCTGCAGGATGTTCAACATGTGGCCAGGATCTCTCAGGTTTATTGAAACTTAAAATTAAGCAGAGTCTGGTTTCCTTTGTCAAATCCTTACCTTCCTTCTGCAATTTATAGCTCAAAAATAACTTTTTTTTTTTTTCCTTAAATGGAAGAGGAGCCTCTCAGGGAGCTGAGTCTGACCCTGGCCTGAGCAAAGCTTTGCTCAGGCAGTGTGGCTTTATTCTTATTTTCCTCCATTTCTTTTTGTTTTTAGACCCTGAAACAGATGTAGAAGTTCTTACTCAATTCGGGCAACCTTTGCCATAAATTAATTTCTGAGAAAAGTCTGCCTTACAAAGAAACTTGGTCTGTGCAGCACCTGAACCTTGCTGGGTTATGTCCTTACAATCAACAATCATTTGTGTGTTTAAAGCAGAGGGGAAATGTTTTTCTATGTCATAAGGAATGTTTGTGAGACCATAACATCCTGTTAAGGCAAAATAACATTGGTGACAAAAGCTGTTTGATTTGCTCTGTGATATGCCAAAATTCCCAATTAATGGCCAGAAAGGGACCCAAGGAGTGGAGTTGAAAATCAACCTGAATTATTTCTTCTTTTGCTGCTGTTCTCTGGGGCTTCAGCACTGAAATTCATTCCTGGGGATAAAGACAGAGATTAGGTCGAAAGAGCTTTTCACTCTGCAGACCCTATTGCCTCCCTCCTCTCAGGTCTGAAGTTTTCTGCCTGTGTAAAGGGAGTGATAAATTATTCTAATGGTTTGTATTGCAGTGGGAACCAAAGGCAGCAGAAACATCCATTCTGCTGGGTACTTTGCATACACACATTAAGAAATAATCTCTGCACAAGATGTCCATAGAATTTTATTTCTCTCTGCTGTTTCTTTTTCTTTTTCCGAGGACTATCTGGTTTATGGTTGCAGTTTTGAAAACTGTTACCTCGTTGAGCAGTTTAGCCTAAGCATGACTCAAAGGCAGCCTCTTTTTTTGTAACTCAATCTTCCAAAGTCTGCTATAAATGCAAATAGTGAGGAGATGCCCCAATGTTAAGATGCTGATATTCACATAGTATGGAAAGTGCCAGTGTAATATGTGTGAAATAACTTTAGCACAGACCATTTTGGAAGCTCTCTGCAGAAGAGAAAATTTTCCTGCCTATAAATGTGTAAACTCTATGAGAAATGGAGACACTTAAAAGAAAAAAGAACAAAACTAATTGCAGTTGCAGTTACTGCAGTTTTGTTCCTTCGTGGGCTGAACAAAGGAACCCCAGTGGGGTTTGTCTGACCCAAACCAGGGCAGATTTTCCTGGGCTCTGCTGCTGCCCCTTTTGGCAAATACTCAGTTTAGTTTTAAGCTCTGATTAAAGCCTTGCTGAGGGTGAGGGTCTGGTCCTTTCCTTGTGTCCTTTTCCCATGGAGGAGCTTCTCTGACCTCGGCTGGTTCACCCTGACTGGGAGTGAGTAGGACTGGGACAGATGGCACCATATCAAAAGATCTGGAGATCCCTCGATGAAACAAACACATCTTTTGAAGTTGTTTGGCTCTTTCCAGAGCAAAGCAAGAACTTCAGAAAATACTTTGACTACTGGGCCAAAAGGAATCCTTTTTTCATTCTTTTCCCTGCCCTCCCACCCTGTTTGCCTTCCTCTTTTCCCTATTTGACTTTTCTGTTTAATTTTTTCCAAAGGAACCCTTAAAGTCAGTAAAACCTTTTGTCAGCCCAATAATTTTGGTTAGGATTGTCATTCTTTTTATTTTTTTATAGCACTTCTATGTTGGTACAACCTTCAGCACAGGTTCAGCTGTACTAAACCAAAGTGATTTTGCTGATAGAGCTTATTTCATTTAGGGAATTAGTAAAAACTTCACTGCTAAAACCACTCTTTTGGCAGAACAAGCTGCATCTGTATTAGTGGGATTTGCTGGTGTAGCAGCAAAATGTGGGGTTGGCCAACAACTTAAACCCTCAAAAGAGAAACCCTCCTGTTGAAATGTGCTTGCTTTGAACTTCTGTGGCCTCCATATGCTGAAGAAAGGCTGGTTGTAGCATTCAAAATTCACAGGACTAAAACAAGCCTTAGAGTGATTAAATTCAACTCCCTGAACATAACTTAGGCAGTTCCCCAGCTTGATTTATGTAACTTCATCTCATCTGGTAAAAAAGTTGGGTTGTGCTAAATGTGGCTCTGACCCTCTTCCCCTCCCTTTGATGGGAATATAATCATGAAGATATTATTTTAATATGCCTCGATTTCCCCACCTGTGAAAGAAATCTCCTCAAAGTCTCAGTGCTGGAGAGGCTCAGGAGCTTGGCTCCAGGGCGTTTACACATTTTGGTACCTCAGGGGCTGTCACACCAGTCCGAGGGCTCTCTGGCCAATTTGGACTCGTGAAACTGTAGCACCACTTACTGGTTTTACTGGAGAAATTCCAGCCAGCAAACCCAGGCAATGTTGTTTATCTCCTGCTGTCACTGTAACTATTTCCTGAGAGCTGGAGAGATGTACTCCTTCCTTTCCCTGCTTGCTGTAGCCCAAAGGATCAAAGATAAGGATTATAATGGTTATGTTCAGGCAGAGGAGTTGTTGATTGGGATTTATCCTTTTAAATATGTGTAAGTCATACAAAGCTTTGCAGTCAGAAATATTGACTTCATTGATCCATGCCAAGAGCAGAAGAAACCCATGTGGGCTGAAGTGGAAAGGCTGTGCAAGATGCTTATAATAAAGATGTTATCTGGTAAATAAGATATTGCTTTATTCCTGACCAAGGAAAATTAGAAATCCAGACTTTAAGTACCCTGGTCAGGTCATGCCAAGTTAACTGTGGCAGCATTAGCCTTCCATGATCAATATTCAATATTAGGGCTCTGCATTCCTGTTTCTGGTCGAGTGAGATGGTTACACACGTCCTGGGTCTGCATCGTTTATGGGTTTTCAAAGAGACCATCTGAACGAATCAACTGCAGCAACATAATGGACTATAAATGCAGAGAACACCAGCTTCATCACTTAGGATGAAGGGAATGTGGTGTAGGTCAAGATATTGCCTTTGGAAACAGCTAAAATCCCTTGTCTGATGAGCTGGGATTGCAGGGCTGACAGGGAGACAAGTGGGGTTAAAGGTGTCCAGCGGCACTGGAGAGGGACTGTCAGAGCAGGGCCACCCCTGAGGAGCTGCTGGAGGCTCTGGGTGGATCAGTCCGTGTGAACAAACAAACAAACAAACCAACAAACAGGAGAAATCCTCCAGGAGCAGGGAGCACCGTGGTGGCAGCAGCTCCGAGGCTCCTGAGGGATGCAGGGACTGGGGATGGCAGGGATGTGATTCTGGAGGGCGATGGGTTTGGGTCTGGTCTTTCAGCCCATGGGGAGCAGTACCAGCTTGTCAGGCTGCAAAGGGGGAAGGAGGGAACATCTCCAAAGGGACTCGGGAAGGGGTGCTCTGCCCAACCCCTGCTGGAAAAACCCACCCCATCCCCAAATATTCCTGTCCTCCAAAGCCCCAGACCCCGTGCGTTTGCCCAGCCCACCCTCGGTCACCTTTCGAACCCTGTTAGCAAAGCCCCGTGGGCAGAGCACGGGGGGAGCCCTCACCCCACGGCAAAACCCGCTCGGGAGAATCCTCCGGGGGACAATTGAGCACTATCAAACACAACTGCAGTAATACTTTACTGTCTGCTGCAGATATTGAGCCCTCATTGCAGTAATTGTCACGGTGACAGAGCTGGGAACACTTGCTGTAATTAGGACAGTTGTTTTGTCATGTGTAACGATCTGAAGAGAAGCAAGGAAAGAGGCGAACGAGCACTAATCTGCTCCGGTGTAGTGAAGGGGAACCGTGCACACACCAAATACAGCTAATATATTGGAAATTCAGATGAGCAGGCATTCTGAGGAGGTGAGGAAATAAATGGTAAAACAATACATCTATTCAGGGAAATTTATGCTCTCTTGGGTGTCTGTATCTGGAATAGCAAGTGCAGATGTTTTGCTGTAGAGGTTTTTCTTTTTGAAGGTGATCCCGGTGATATCTCACAAAAATCCTCAGCCAAAGCCATGTGTGTATATAGGCACATAAATACATGTAGCTATATCTTGATATAAATATATTTAAGCAAGATTCTGTAGGTGAAATGTCTCTTCCTCCAGTTGCTTCTCCAGCAGTTGGAGAACATTCAGCACATGTTTAACTAAACTGAGCAAATCTGTGGAACGTGTGTCATTCAAACTATTCTAATTTCTCATAAATAATCACTCCAGCTTCTTTCTCTTCTCTTTCCCTTCTCTTTCCCTTCTCTTTCCCTTCTCTTTCCCTTCTCCCTCTCCCTCTCCCTCTCCCTCTTCTTTCTCCTCTTCCCCCTTTTTTTGCCCCTTCTTCCCCTTTTTTTAACCTCCTCTTCCCCTTTTTTTTGCCTCTTCTTCCCCCTCTTCCCCTCTTTTTCCTCTTCCTCTTCGTCTTCCTTTTCCCTTTTTATATTGTGCCCCAAATTACCTTTTATTCAGATTCCAGGTCTGGAATGACTCTTCTGGTTGGGTTTTAGCTGCTGACAAACATTTCTGTGGATCAGAAACTTGGGAAATGGCCACGATTTGGGAATGGTCAGACCTGGAGCTGTGTGGTATCTGTTGCTGTGAGAGGGACTGCAGGACCCTTCAGGCAAGAACTGCTCTGGAGTGATTAGAGACAGTAGTAGAATTTTTCCTGATTGAAAATTTCCCATGTAAAGCATTTCTCAATGAGAAATTGAATTTTCATCTCTTTTTTTTCTGGTTTCCACACAAATTTTGACATTTTATTTCACAGCTGGAAGGATCTTGAGGGAAATAACACTTGCCATTTAGTGTTCTTTTTTAGTGTTAAGCTAAATTTAGTGTTCATATTTTCAGTTATTTTTTTAGCCTTACAGTTTTCAGTGACATCTTTCCTTCACTATTGAGGCAAATCAGAGTTTTCCCATCTACTTCAGTAGCACCAAGATTTTACTTTTGATGTTTTACTACAGGAAATCATTCTTGTAAGGACCTTAAATGTCCCTCAGAGCTTATCAACCTCTAACCTGTATTCTAGAAAGATTCCAGGGAACATCAGACCACTTAGTCTGACCTTGATTCCAAGTAAAACATCATGATTAACCCCAAACCTTATTAACAAAGAATTAGAGGGGAAAATACAATTAATGACAGCCAGCAGGGAGGAATATAAATCTTGCCATATAAACATTCTGTCTTCTTGACAGGATTGCATTTCTCCTCCAGAAAGGGAACTGGGACAGTGCAATGTACCTGGATTTCTCCAGGGCATTTAACTTAGTCCAGCTGCTGTCTGGCCTCGTTAGGTGTTTAAATGTTGTTGGGTGTTTTAAATCCTGACTCATCAGTGGATCTCTGGGTGTATTGTTCATATAAATCCAGTGTTTGTGCCAATGAGCCAAGCTAAGATGTGGTGAGGGCCTCAAGGTGACCTGGGGCTTGATGGAGCAGTTAAAAACCAGGAGAAAAGGCAGGAGCAGCAGGAATTTTCAGGTTAAGGGGCTTCAGCCCAACAGGATTTGTTTGAAATAAAGCAAATCCTGTGGGGACAGAGCATGTGGGTTTTACCTGGGGTGCCAAACACTCCAAGGCACAATATTTATAATAATTTATAATAAAGAGGTGGGCACTCACCTGCACTGCCTTCAGAGAGCAGTGATTCTGTAAAAAGCAGATTGACAATAAATTACTGATCAAACAAATAAATCCAGCAAACCAGGGGTAGATTCTCTTCATTTATGAAGCTTTAATGGGGTCCTAATGTGAAATATCCCCGTTCCTGGAGTAGGAGAGAATATTCTACAGGAAAGTTAGAGGAGGCTGCAGAAATGATGTGGAGGTTGGAAATCCACCTTCTGCTGAGAAGCTGAAAGGATTTGACATGTTCAGCTTCTCAGAAACCCTGAGTGATGCTTTGATTGCTGTGTGTAGGCATCCCTCCGTGAGAGCCAGCTCCTCAGGCTGGCTGAGAAGGCACATTTAGCTGGATATTTATGTTGACCAAATTTAGCAGTAAAATAATAACATTATATTAAAATGAGACACAGTTCCTGCTTGTGAAGGTGATGGAAGCTCACAACACTTTCTCAAGTGCACTCCTGAGTGCTTTCTGTTCTTCAGAACAGGATTAACTGCCTTTTGGAAGCAGATGTATAAAATCAAGCTGGATTTGAGGTAAAAATTTCATTGCAAAGACAGTTTAGAACTGGTATGTTGTGTGTACTTCACATGTCTGCATGTCAGGAGGGGCATTTGAAAATGGTTTTAATTTATGTGGCCATTTTTCACCAAAAAAAGAGAATTTCCAATGAAAATTTTTATTACTTAGAGACTTTTTTTCCTCGACACCAGACTTCTGAGATTTGAATGTTTGGTGCCTTTGGATGAAAAGTAAAAAAACCTTCTCTAGCAAGCAGATACCTTTCTACTGAAAGATTACCTCGGTTAAAAATCTAATTTCCCCTGGAAAGGTGAAAAAAAAGTTTTCAAAGGAGGGGAAAAAAAAAATCAGACAGCTCCAGTGTCCTGCATCAGTGTGAACCTCACCAGCACTTCTGTAAGGAAGGGATTGACAAAACAATTCATTAGCAGGAATGTTCTCCTGATGGAGGGAATTGAATCAGCAGGAGGAGCTTTAAAGGCTCCTTCATGTCCCCAAACAGGGCTCAAAGGAGAGTCCAGGGGCTCTGAACCGTTTGTGGAGAGGCTTTGAGGGAAGCTGCCCTGGATTTAGGAGCATCCTCGTCCCCCCAGACTGGGGGCACCGGGAGGGAGAGGATTGTGCTGGGAGCCTGCCCGGGACAAGGGAGCAGCGATTTGTTGTGGGGAGAGGCTTTTGTGAGCAGGGGACGGGAGTGGAGCGAGGCACAGAGGGGTCGTAGCCCTGGGCTGCCCGTGGGGCTTGGGGCGTGGGGAGCAGCTCCAAACCCTGCACTGAGCACCCAGCTCCAAACCAGCTCCAAACCAGCCCCAAACTGCACTGAGCACCCAGCTCCAAACTCTGCATTCTCACCCAGCTCCAAACTCTGCATTCTCACCCAGCTCCAAACCAGCTCCAAACCAGCTCCAAACCAGCCCCAAACCCTGCATTGAGCACCCAGCTCCAAACCCTGCATTGAGCACCCAGCTCCAAACCAGCTCCCAATCAGCTCCAAACAAGCTCCAAACCCTGCATTCAGCACCCAGCCCCAAATCCTGCATTCAGCACCCAGCTCCCACCCAGCTCCCACCCAGCTCCCTGCCAGCTCCCTGCCCTGCTCCTGCCCCCTGCACCGTTGCTGCCTCGGGCACCACAGTGGGGCTGGCGTGGCAGGGGGACCTGTGACACATTTGAGGGATTATTTTGGGGAATCCAGCTGGATACAAGAGGTAAAAGTCAGCCCAGGCTCTGTTTGCCCAGGGGGCTCTGTGTCACCACGTGCCCTTGGCACAGTGCTGTGTTCTGGGACAGCTTTGTCGTGGTGCCTGTGCCATCCTACAAACCCGATGGTTTCTTTGGATGCCTTTGTGTCAGCTCTCCCTAGAGGGAATTCCCAAGTTTTCCTGATTTGGTGGGGCCACAGCATTGGCAGTGCCCTGTGGCAGCTCTGACCCTCACCCAAAATCTCCTTATGGCACCATCCCCTCCCACTGTCCCTTCGCTGAGGTTTGTCCCTGCCCTCAGTTATGGGATCTCTGGCACAAGAAGCAGCTCCAGGTCACTCCCTGAACTCCAGCTGGAATTCCTGGGATGTTTTGGTGCCAAGAGCAGCAGCAGCTGCAGGTGCATCCCGTGCAGAGGCTCCAGCAATCAGCATCCCAGCTCTTATTAGGAAGCAGAGGATTTTCCTTAAACTCTGATTAACCAATTATGTTTGTCCTGATTTAAATTCTTCTGTCATCTCCCTCACCACAGGGCAGAGCAGTTTACTGAATTTAAAGAGGACTGCCACAGTTGTGTAAATGAATGAGATGTTTTCTTAAAATAACTATTTATACATGTAAATCTGTGCCTGGATCTTGGAAAGCCTTCCCAGCTCTGCCTCTAACTCATGCAGTGGCATCTCTCTGTCACAGGGAGCCAGATTGTAAAATCCCAGGAGCAGAGGCCACGTCTCCCTTCCCTTTGCACCATGCCATGGGCTGGCTGCAAGGCTGAGGACAAGAGAATGTTTTTCTGCCAGGGACACAACAAATTAAAGAGGCTTTTTTCTCATAGAAACTGCATTTTAGGCACTCTGTTTATTTTGAGGCAGCCCAGTTGGTGTTTATCTGAAACTGGGGATAGAAAATTGCGTATTTTTATTCTGTTTAAAAGTACATTTTCAGTCCAAACAAATATTATCATGTAATAATATTCCTGGAAATTTCTGGTGCTTGGTTGTTGTTTGGCATTATGGGTTCAATGGAGTTTTGGAGGACAAAAACCTTCAGTTGTCAACATCATAATGAAACAAAAACCTGTAATATGAAACAAACCATTAAATTCATGGCATCTCCTGTACCTTTTTAAATGACCAAAACAAGTTTGGATTGATTGTTTTTTCAGATTTATAAAAAAAAAAAAGGAAAAATAAAATCTAATGACAACAATTAAATCTTCCAGGTTAATCCCTGAGTTCCCTGGAAGAGACCTGAACATCTGTAAATGTACAGTGGCAAATTGTTCATGTGACAGAAGCTCCTGAGAAGGGCTCCTGTCCATACCTTTCACTTCTCTCTTTTTAATATAAAAATTATTTCCCATTTTGCCTGGCTTTTAAACTTATTTTCCCAGGTTGGAATGGAGTAAATTAAAGTGTACAAAGCAAATCTATGGCAAAGTTTGCTGCTGCCCTGTGGTCATTTTTGTATTTAATATTTTGCCTTTCATGGAAATCATTAGATGAACAAAATGGCCCAGCTCCTCCTTCCAAAAACAATCCATTAACATCCATCCTTCACCAGCACAGGTGGCAGGTTTGGTTTAATTCTATATTTTCAACAGCAAGGAACTCTCATTCCAGTGTGCATTAAAGGTGGAAAACTAATTTTTGAGGGTTCATGGTCAAAACTTATTTTAGCTTTTTATTTTTCCTCCCATCGTGAGGGAAAGTAGAAATAAATGAGCTTGATTCACCATTCAATTATGTTAATTTCTGGCCCTCTAACCCCAGCAGTGGTGCTGACATATAAATGATGAAGCAGAGCATATGAACAGATCCCTGGTACTACAAAAGAAGTGTTAAGCCAAGGGTGAGCAAAGATTTTGGAGCCCAGGGGTGTCCAGATGGGAAATGCAGTTTGCCCACAGACCCCAGAAAGTGTTCTGTCAAGGTACTTAATAATGATGTTTGCTGGATTTAACACTGAATTCACATTTTGAAGAAAAGTTTCTAAGTGTTAAAAAACCCAACGTACAAATTGCACTGTAAGGTAAAGCTGTACCTCTAATTTTGGGACAAACAGGACAATTCTTAGAAATCCAGGTGGATACTGTTTCTTTTCATTTTTTTTTTTTAATTTTTGAGTTGGATAATAATGATAATAATTTGGACACTGAACAAAATGTCCATGCTGTACTTAGATCCCATTTATCCCAGAACTCCTCTCCCTGTCTTGAGTTAAACTGTGCCCTGGGTAGAGCTGGGCTGTGATAATTAAAAGTTAAGGCAGTCACAAAAAGGGAGATGAGAGGTGGCTGCAGTAGGGCAGAGTCCATTTTCTGCCTGTGCCTTGAATTTTCTTGGGGTTCCTGATAAACCTCGGGGTGTTTCTGTGGGCAGGGTGGGATGTGCTGGGACCAGGGCACAGCAGCCAAACCCACCTGATGGTCTGGGGAGCTGTGCAAGCAGAGGCACCTCTGCACCCCCTGTCCTGGGCCACTGATCCCACACCTGGAAGTGGTTTCCCACTGGAATCTCACACCTGGAGAGGTCTCTGCAGGAGAACTCTCTTCAGGAGGAAAAGGAGTTTTCAGGAGCCTGAGAGAGGCTGGGCTGCCCCCCTCGTGTCCCCCTCGTGTCCCTGTGCTGCCCAGTTTCACCCCCGTGTCTCGGAGCTGTGGAGCACAGCTAACAGCATCTCAAAGCCTGCTTGCTCTGGGACCAGAGCTGTGCTTTCACATGATAAAAATCTCTTTTTTCCAGCTCCAGTGAAAACAGAGATTTCAGAGAGCTGCAAGGCCAGCCAAGTGTGCTGAAGTAGACTCTGGCTCCTACTCACTCGCTGGCATTTTCTGCCTCCTTTGGAACCTGTTGTATTAAAATGAGTCCTGGGGGCACTGGAAGCTCCAGAGTGAATCTTTGGGGAGGAGATTTGGCAACTTCCAATTCTCAGGGAGGATTTACAAAGGCTACAATAAACCAGAGAAAAGCTCGTTAAAAACAGGCTGATTTTTTTTTCCCCTTGGTCCCAGTAACCCTTTTCTCAGTCCTCTGATGTTTTAAATGCCAGCACTGAGCTGAAGTTTGTAGCCAGGGAGAGAAACAAAGGGGTCAGACCTGGAGATGTCCGTGGACAGTGTGAGATTGCTCTACAAGAGCTCAGGTGTGCAGGCAGGTGCCTGTTCTGCACTGTACCAATAAATGGGAGGTTTTCATGCCCTGTACCACGTGTGCCACGTTCTGTGGGCACAGCATCTTTGTACAGATACATTTTGGTTCTCACAACACATTCTGGAAGAAGTTTTTGGGCTGCACATTGTGACAGGCTCAGGGGGTTGCTCTGTAACTACAAATACCTGACAGGGTGATTTCCATCACATCCTTGGAAGCAACAAAAGGAAAGGTGGAGGTGCCACAAAGTCAATTTGTACTTTTAAAGTGAGGTGATTTTTCCTTTTCTAAAGGGGCTTAAAACTGAATTCTTGGGGATGAGGCACAGCTTGTAGGATTCTTTCATGCTGGGCAGCCCCTTTTTGTCCCTGTTGCCACCCATGGCAGTCGGACAGCACAAGGTCTGTGGGTGTGGGGATGAGGGGAACACCAGGACAGGAATTTCTGCTCTCAAACAAACTGCTGAGTGCTGGAGAGCTCTGCAAGCCCCTGCCCCTCCTTCCGGAGCAAATTGCAAATCTATTTTTTCTCTCCTCATTTAGGCAAGGAAACCCAGGTGAGGGGATCTTTAGAAGTCTTGGCTGTCTGTAACTCTCCCCCAGCCACGAGCCCCAGGAGAGCCCAGGAGGATCCAACCAAGCCACCAGAAGTTGGCTGTTTTCTCCTTTTAGAAAGTGTGTAATTTCTCTTAATTCTCCATGAACCTGACATCTGATAGGACATCTAATAAAGCCCATAAGTAGTGTTTTATGAAGCTACACTTCCCTCCTAAGCTCACCAGGGATCATTTTTCTCTTTGAAAAACAGCTCATCATTAGGAATCAAAGATGTTTGATATACAAAATAATTTCCCAAATTAGGGTTTGTCAAATGCAGGTTTGCAAATCTCGGCTTTTTTTTTTTTTTTTTCCCTTTCCTTTCTCTCCCCTGCTCTCCCCTTTAGGTTGATTATATCTTGGAACTAGAGGCAAAATAAAATTCTTCCACCCTTTCCCCTCCTTCCATCCCTCGAATTCCTCATCTCGCCCTCCTCCCGCCTGGCTCTGCCCCACCTGAGCGGTGCCCTGAGGGCACATCCAGCCGGCTCCGCAATGCCAGCCCCCTGTGGCAGTGCCCGGCGGACACCCCGAGGTGCCCGGGGCTGTGCAGCCCGGGGAGAGGGGGCTGTGCTGGCTCTCCCTCCCGGAGTGCCAGCAAACAGTTAACGGTTTAATACTTTACAAAAAAGTCAAGACAGACTTGTGATTCTTGATGTTAATGAAGGTGTCACACATTGTCTAGAGAAAGTTGTGCCTGGCAATCTTCCTTTTTTCGGATGCCTACACCACTGACATTTCATCTCGCATTCAAAGAGCACTACCTTAATGAAATGCATAATTAACATATTCTAATTGTGCTGAGCGCTGTGATGATTTTGACAGAACTCACTTTCCATGTCTAATTTGATGCTAATTTAATCTGTTCCTCTCCCGCTGACATGACCTTTCTTGATTGAGTTTCACTGAGGAAATTTTTTGATGGATTGATTTATCAGCATTGCGGAGACAACAAAGGCTGAGGGTGCACGGCAGAGCCGGGGTGGGAATGGCCTCCAACGCCTGCACACCCTGAACTCTCCAGCTCCAGTGGCCTCCTTCCAGAGCCTGCCTGTCTGATCTACTGATGGAATTCGAGAAATGTGACATCTGTGTGTGGGTTTGATCTCTGTGATAAATACAGTAAATATCTTATTGTGCTCGGGAGTCTCCTGGAAGGGAAACTTCTCCCTTGGCTGCTGCTGTGGTGTCGGAGCAGGGCAGTGCCAGCCAGGGCACGTGGCCGTGGGTTCTGGACCCTTTTAGTTAACCTGGGCATTGCTGGCCACCAGCAAAATGAAAAGTGCAGTGAACTGGGGTTGTGAGAGGTGCCACAAAGTGTAACCTACTTTTTGGAGGTTCCTTCACCCGACTTTTTCTCCTGCTTCCCGGTGCTGTGTGTGTTCAACAGCCGGGGTGTGCGTTTATAACACACATTATCTGTGCAGTTATAGATACATAATTTATGGCTTGTGTATATGTGATTATACCCTCATTCAAACACTGGAGAGGAGGTTTAATAATCTTCCCAATGTTGGGAAATACATTAGCTCTGTCTCCTAGCTCAGGAGGTGAGTGTGTGCCTGTGGGAACACGCAGCTGTGAGGAAATCTCAGGGGGAAATAGCAAATTTTTTGATTGCTCCACAAGAGAGGAAATTTAGGAAGAAATTCTTCTCTGTGAGGGTGGGCAGGCCCTGGCACAGGGTGCCCAGAGAAGCTGTGACTGATCCTTGGAAGTGTCCAAGGTCAGGCTGGACGGGGCTTGGAGCACCCTGGGACGGTGGAAGGTGTCCCTGCCATGGGAATGGGATGGGATTTAAGGTCCCTCCAACCCAAACCATTTTCTGGATATATGGAAACTTCTGGATCAGGTGGTCTGTACCTCTTGCTTTGAATTGTGAGAGCTTCTTGCTCCCTTCACAGGGTAAGTGCCTTCTTATCCAGGGCTGTGCATCCCAACAAAGGTCCCTCTGACCCCCCAGTGATCTCTCCCATGTCCTGGAGCACCAGATTTCGCTTTGCCTGTTACACTGCAGCTGCTGCTGGTCATAAACTCCGAGTTCCTTGCACTGCATCAGCACGTGTGCTTGTGCTGCTTTGGGGAAAGCAGAGATAGCATCTCACTTTAGAGAGCATAATAATATTTAATTGACAGCACTGTTGAGATGAATTTTATAAACACCAGTGACATTAAAACAAAAAAAGGAAAATTGAGAATTTATGTTTCATCTTGCTACAGATTTAAGAAGTTAAGACACACATGTTCACTTTCTTGAGGAGTTGATGGAATAGTTTAGTTTTAAAAATGAGTTCTTGATGTAAGTCCCAGATTTTCTTATCAGTGTTTAGCTACACTGAGCAAACAGTAGATGCTTGAGGAGGAGGGCAAAGCCAGTCCAGAGAGCAGAGGGATTCTCCCAGCTGGGGCTGGGACCTGCTCCTGCACTGCCCTTGCACTCCAGGGATCCAGGATCAGGGAACTGCTTCAGGAGGGGCTCCCATTCCATGTGCCCAGCACAAAGGAGCCCGAGGAGAGCCCTGCAGAGCAAGGCTGGGCTGGGGGCTAAAACACCCAGGACCCCCTGGGCACTTCCCTCCCCACCCTGCAGCCCCAGCTCCTGCTGAGCACGACCATGGAAGAACCAGTGGTCCCCATCCCTCCTCTGATGGGCAAACTGGAGCTTGAACCTGCCCAAATTGGACCTGGATTTATGGATGCCAGGGAATCCCCCCCATCTGCACTGGCCTGAGTTTGGTTCTCAGGTGGATGTTTGATTTGGTTTTTTTTTATGTGGGTAATTTTTTAATTTTGGAAAAAACCCTCTCATTTTGCAACAAAGTCCTTCCTGTCTGATTTCAGCTCTTTGCCAGAGGACAGGCCAATACTGATTAATTCACAGATCCCTTGCTCTCAGTCTCTCAAAAAAAAAAGCACTTGTGTATCCATTCTGGCTAAGTCTGTTGGGCAGCTGCATCCCAAAATGTGTAAACCACGTTATAACTGTGAAACTATGAGTCATTCAGTGTTATTTACCATTGATACTGGCAGGCAGCCTGATCTGTTCCTGTAATTATGTCTCTGTCTCTACCAGGGAGATCAAAAGTACAGAAATTCCAAGTAATAGGAGTACAACTATATCAGTGGGGTGAAACTGAGCATCTGGATCAGAGAAAGAGATATTGAGTGCACAGTGTTGCAGGAGATCAAAGAGGGAACTAAATCTAATAAAACAGTAATAATTGGTAAGCTCACTTCCAACATATGGAACATCAGAATTTGGTATTAAAATGTTATTTCTGAAGAACTTTAAAAAATTGGAACAGATAGTTTGAGGACATACAAGACTTGTGTGCATTCTGCTCTAGGCTCAGGATTTCTGAAAAGAAATCAGATGCCTTCATCCATATTTAGGAAACTAATTTAAGGATTTTTTTTTTTTTTAAGAATACTGAAGAAATCTTACCCAGATACTTTCATCTGTGGTCACCTGGGTGCTTCTGGTTATTTTCCTGATGAAGCCAGTTGGAAAGAAGGGAGTGGAATTGAGTTTGCAGCCATGCCTGTTCATCAAATGCTCTTTTTCATTAGAACAGTTCACTTCAATAAAATCCTGGGCACGTTTGATAAGACAGTATTCAAGGAACAAAGCTGTTAGGAAATGACTTGCTCATAAGTTCCAGCAATAATTTTTGGCCTTAGAATATTACTTGGTGTTTTTCATTGTCAGTGGGAAATGAAAATGTAGCATTTCAATTGTGAGCCATTAGGAATGGAGCGAGGCCCCCTGTTCTGTGCACTTCATCTACAAATTGCACCAGAATACTTGGGTGAACTTTTGATCTGCCAGCACTCACAGGGGAAAAAAACAACAACATTCCCAGAAAATGCCCATTAATTTGAATGATTGAATATTCAAGGAGAAGGTTTCTCCTTATCAAGGTTTCTACAGAAGGAAAGTGCGAATTAGTAAAATGTGGTTAATATAAATAGAACCTGACTGCTGTATGAAGGGAAGTTTTTAGCACTCAATGCTTTGCAGATGGGTGCATCTTCTTGCAGAATGGCTGAGGACAGGAATGTTTGGAGCATGGAAGGAAAATTTAAGATACAGATATAGATAGGTGCAGTGAGTCATCCTTGTTGTAACTGCATCTGTATCCCCGAATCTCCATTGTTCAGGTTTGCTTCTGATGGAGCTATAAAAGCCAGGATTTATATCTGTGGAAAGGTTATTTAGCATGTAGGCTTTGCACAATATGGTTTGTGAGAGAACAAGTGTGGAAAGACATCCTGGGAGTTGGATAAAATAGTGGCTAAAATAGAACTGTGGCATGGTTTGCAAGGGACTCTTTGCTGTGGTGCTGTTTGCAGAGTATTTGGTATTGTCTATTTTTTGATCAGCTCTCTGACATCCTAGGAATGATAGTTATGACTCACATAACCTCGATTCTTCTTCTAAGGGAACATCATAGGAAATATTCCCCCAGTAGCCTTAAGGGATCTCTGGTAAAGCAGAGTTTGTGGCTTCATCAGGTGATGGGCTCATCAAATATTAAAGCATTTCGCATTCTTCTTTCTTCCAAAACTGAAAAAGCTTTTGGGAAAACCAGTTTGGCCTTGAATGTGCTCAGGTCTGTCCTTTATTTTGGGCTGTTTTGAAGGATTAACTCACGGCTCTTTATTCATGGCAAATAATGAACCCCAGTAAGACGGGATTGTGTGAGCGGCGCATTTGGGCTTGAATTAAGAATTCGACCCCACATCTATAAAAATGAGCTGTAAATGTACATTCTGCACAGCCCCTGGACTTCAAAAGCAAAGGGAGCAGCTGTCTGGCTCCACAGTCGTGTCACCATCCCCAGGAATCGCCACTTTGGAGAAACCCACAACCATCCACGTGTATATTTACACATATATAACATAAAATACACTCAGCTCCACTCCCAGCTACGGAATCAACAGCAAAACAAACACAAACTTGCAGTGCAGAAATATCTGCAGCAAGCCTTTTTTCTGAGGAAATATTATTGAGGTGCTGAACAACATTTGATCACTTACAACCCTTTCAACTGACGTTCTATTATTCACATGTCTCTTTCATTATGCAACAGATGGTGAGTCCTGTCGCTGATTTTTTTCTTCAGATTCACAAAACTTCAATGGATCGTAATATGACCCTAAAAATGAGTAGAAAAAGAGAATGCTTGTTAAGGTTTTATCTTTGATAATAATCCATTGACAGAGGATAGCAGCTGACCTCCTATAAACCAAAAAAAGACACATTTGCCTTATTTTATGAAGAGCATTTGTCTAAAACATTTGACTGAGCTGCAGAATGTGGCCTTCAGCTGAAATGAAAGATGGTCCTTCTGTTGCTACACAAAGCCATATTTGCTGCTGCGAAGTGCAAAAGGATAGGCTGACAAATTGATAGTGTGTCAGGAGCAGACCCATCCTCGTCTTCTCAAACATCTGCATATTTGTGAAGATTCTGACCGAGAAATATTTTATTTCGAGGCTTCATTTGGCAAATTTAAGATAATCACCATGCTGAGGTCTAAACATTGTTAGAAATGTCTTTAAATACAATCCCTCTGTTTGCTTTCTGGCCACTTATTAATAGACATTTCTCAGCGCTAAAGGATGGGAGGGAGTCTTGGAGCAATTAAAAGCTATGCTCCATATGCCTTTGATGTTTTTTTATCTCATCCTAGACTGCCTAGATCCTGAATTATTATGCCATGAGTTATTAGATTGGAGAGTTTGCAGTAGTAAGTTAAATAATAAAATGCTTGGCTGTTACTCCTCCTCCTCCTAGACTGAGGTAATTTGCAAACACAGAGCTCAGGCTGGCAGAGCCCTGCATTCCTGAGGAACCTAAAGCACACCAACACCTACAGCTCACCAGGTGGGTCTTCACCTCCTCATGCCATGAGATGTGAAGCTGAAACAGGACCACCTTTGGGTGAGAAGCCCCATGGGCTGGTTCTGAGATGGGTCATTCGTGTCTTTAACCTCTAAGAAATTCATCCAGGTCCTTTAAAGTGAGGCCAGGCTCTGTCTGCCACCAGGAGAGCAGAGAATAAACCTTCAGGGGGGTATTCAGAGCTTTCCTCCTTAACTTCCAGGGGAAACCTGAGCTGTTAAACTCATTGGAGCAATGCTGGTACTTCAGCCTAGAGAAAAATTGTAATTAAGACCTGAGAACTCGGAGAGTTATTTTGTAGAATGGTGTTGATATCAATAACACTGAATATTTTATCTGTGAATCCTTTCTTCTGCATCTTGTTTTCTCTGATGATGGGAGTTACAGGAATTCAATAACTGCTCAAGTTTAGGTTCTTGTCCTGTAAAAAAAAAAGCATGAACATTCTCAGATGGAGCTGTTTGTTTGTCTTTTAAATCAAATTCTTGGCTGAATCAAGCCAAGCCAAGATATGATTTTTTTTTTTTAAACTCTGCTCGCTTGCTCTAAGGCATAACCTAATTGATAGCACAATATCATCCTTCTGCAGTGAAGAAAAGTTGATAGACCAGCTCCTCTCTGCTATAAGCCAGCAAAAAGCTTTTCCATTTTAACCAGCTAAGAGTCTCCTTGAACACACATATTTTTGGCAGGCCTGGCTCTTTAGACACTATTATAAGTTGGTCTTTCACATTTTTGCAGAAAGTCTTTCAGGCTCTGCCTCCCCGAGTTAGGCAAGCACGAAGGAATCGACATGAGTGGAACTAAACAAAAAGCCCAGCCCCAGTGCCTGCTTCTTGCCAAGAACAGTGCCCCAGAACTTGAGCACTGCTGTGTTTACTGGCCCTTTCATAACACTGTCAGTATCGAGGAGTTGGTAAATAGAGAACTCATCCAGGAGGCTGTCAAATCCTTCTGCACTGCTGCACACCCCAAGATGATATGCTAACTCTCTCCCGTTTTGCCAGGCAGCCTGACTTTCGAGGCTGGGTCAAGAAGGAATGGCACTCCTGCAGTAGGCTGTCCTTCAGGGGAAACGATGTTCCCCACTGATTTTTCCTCAGGAGGGATGTGCACAGGGAGCTGTTTGAGGTTTGGAATTCTGCACTCCCTCAGTATCCTGAAGTCTCCTCATAGCATCACCTCCTACTCGCTGCTAATTCTCGGTCACACTTTAATATTTCTCATTCATGCGTTCGAGGCACTTTGCAGACGCTCCTGAGCCGAGCCAGCGCTGCTTGTGTGACAGTCACCTTCTCAGAAGCTTCTCACACCCTGCCCCAAGGAGCCCTGGCTCTGCCCAGCAAGGCAGGGAGTGGGAGAGGGTTTGACAGAAGCACACTGGAATCAGCCGTGGGATGAGGAGCAGCCCCGGATCTGTTGCTCGAGGTGCTCCCAGACCTCAGGCTTTCCTTGGCAGCTGCTGCTCCTTGTTTTGGAGATTGCTCTGGGACTGCAGCTACAATTTCATTGCAGTGGCCAAGCACCACAGAGCCAGGTTTAATTTTTGTCCTGTGTCTGTTGGCAAATTAGATCCAAATGACAAGCTTGGGTCTGTACTCCAGCACTAGGTTGGTGCCTGAGTACAATAACTGGCAATTTTTTTGCCACATTACAAGAAAATCTCTCATATTCTCTAATACAAGAATATTGGAATCCTGGTAGGTGTTCTGCAGTGTTCAGGCAGTTATTTGATCCGTTGACAGATTTGGGGTGTGATGCCTCATGATGGGCACTGTCAGCCTGCTGGACAGTTCAATGGATTCGGAGAAGGATTCTGTGACAAAAAGTGCATAAACCACAGTTTTAGTTCCCTGTTCCAAGACTTCTCACTGATTCTCTCATCCTACATGTCAGGAGAAGTAGTGAGTATGAGTGACTGTGAATCATTTCCTCCATTCTGAAAAGGGGAAAAAAAACCCAGATAAAAAGAGGGACATGTATTGTGGCAGCCCAGGTGAATTTGACATTCCTGCAGATGTGCAATAACATAATCTGCTTCTTTTCCCGAGTTCCTCTCCTACAAGGCTTTGTTGGCATGATTAGCCTCCTTAGTAGCATCCTCCAGAGGGAATTCTGCAGAGATGAAATACAAAAACTGCTTTAAAATGATAAGTCACAAATAGGATCTGCCACAAGGCATTATAAACAAAACTAGACACAAGAGACTCATAAAAAAATTAAAGTCTAAAGTAACTGAGAAAAAACCCCAAATCTTCCTGCCTACAATCTCATTTGCACACCTGAGTTGTTTGTGCAGCTTCCAGGCTGCAACAAGCACAAAGGCAGTAAAGGAGAAGGGAAATGACCACCACAGTGGCCATTGATTGGGGCATTAATTCAGCACGGTTTTCACACCCACAGCAGGGAGGTGTTCCCAGCTCTCCTGTGCAGCACTTGTTGTTTTTCTGTCTGTGTGTGCTGCTGAAAATTTGATCTTTAAAAAAATGAAGTAGGGAGAATAATTTAACAAAGCATTTTCTGAAGTTTTAAAGGTTGTAATTACCTAATTAGTGATATCATCTGGATAAAACTGATCAATGTATTGAACACGTTACCAATAGCACTAAATTCCAAGGGGGATAAATTTCTCCCAACACATTCATTTCATGATATTGCAAACACAGTAAAATGATATTTCAGCATATGTGGTCTCTTTTCTGTTTTTTTAAATAGTATTTTTAGGCTTCTTTTTCAGTCTTGGGCTTTTTTATCATTGTTTTTATCATGGCCATCTTTTTGCCTTCTCAGAGCAAACAGGTCTGATGGGCATCAGAGACTTTACCTCCATATTCAAGTGGTTGGTTGGAATGAGTTCTTCCTGACAGGAGTTAAAGCTGATAAACTTAATTGTGAAGTTCTTCATAGTATGTTTTAAATTCTAGTTCTAGATGGCCAACCTTATCTGGTTAAATGAGTTTTAAATGAGAGTCTCAGGGGCTGTTGAGCCTTGAATCCCTGTTTTTAATGTGCTGAAGGATAAGGCTGGACTATACAGAGCACCTTAAACCACAGCAGGACTGGCCAGGAAACAACAGTTCCACTTTCTGGAAAACTTCAGGATTTCACACATTCTTCATTTGTTTCTCATCAGTGTGGGAAACCAAGAAAGAAATTATGGGGGACACAGAGTCCCAAGGAAAGGTGCAATGGCCCAGTAGTTCAGTCTGGGGAGGTCACCCCAACTCTGTTTTACCCTGTGGATTCAGCAGAGATCTGAACCTCAGTCTGTTGTGGCTTCACCACTCTCTGCAATCAGCTCACTCCTGGTCTCTGGGCTCTACTTTTGTCTGACCTGAAAGTTGCTAATTGCTCTGGAAATGTCCTGGAGGAGCAGTGGACACATTTCCAGCAGCCAGGGCTTCTTTCAGAGGAGCAGTGGGCAGCGTTGTGTGCCAGAAATGAAGATGCTGCAGTTCAGAGGGAGGCTCGTTGTGTTGCTAACAAATACCTGAGTGAAGCACTGTCAATAAAGTAGCCTGTGAGGCATCCTGAGCCCACTGAGCAAGAACTGCTCAGTATAAATTAAAAAATGTTATTTGCTGTGCTTTGTAAAATTATGCTTTGGGTGGATCAGACTAGTTTGGGTATCTACGTTTTAGCTCAGGCAAGAAAATCCGAGGTATTGGTGTCTGGGGAGTGCTCCACAGATCTGTTTCTGCTGCTGGCACTCGAGGAGATTCCAGTTTTGAGCCCTTGGGAGTGCAGGAATTGCATCATGGTGTCATTGCATCATCAGCATTGGATCCTGACCTCACTGAGGTTATTGGACCACGCACCAACCTCCAACTTCAACCCAGAGTCCAGGCAGCTGCATTGCCATCCCAAATTAAACCATCAGGGTGGGTTTTTTCTGTGTCAGGTTGTTTTTTCACACACCAGTATATTCACTAAAGCTTATCAGTAAGATATGACCAAGTTTGTCTTTTGGAATTATTCTGTAAGGATTGAGGCATCGATTGCCATCTTACACAGAGCAGAAGCAACAGCAAAATCCTCTCACCTCCTTCCTTAAGGGAAAAGCATTTATTTCTCCATGGGCAGAGAAATCAGTTCATGTCAGATAAGTCATTTAGGAGTGGACAGCAGCATGGAATATTACTTCCAAAATAAGCCCTAAAGTTAAGAATATAATGTCAGGGCCAAGCATAAATGGCTTTTTCTTCCTGTGATTCAGTTCTCAGATCCAGCAGATTGCTCCCCATGTTCAATCACACAAACAATTTTCATGGATACAGAATCAGGCACCCCATCCCAGGGATTTCTGGGATGATTTTCTATCTGCCATGTGGAGGATTGCAGTCTGCTTACAGGAAAAAAAAGGAGCATTCCACTTTATTACTTAGCATTGAGAAAAACAAGTTTAATTGGCTTCTGCTGTGCTTTAATAACTAAAGAACAACAAAGGCATTTAGTCATTCACATAATTTCCTGTTTTTAAAGGATTTTAAATGCAACTCAGTGATTAACATTAAAAAGTAGCTACTGTGCAGACATAAGAACTACTTCATTTTTTAATTATATTTTAACAGGTATAGATTCAATGTTCTTGACATTTATAAGAGGTCCTTCATTTCCAGCAAAGTACCATGATGAAATTTCCACTCCCATGGCTTGATCACCTTCGTGTGCATTCCCAGAGCTGCTCTGGCAGGCCAGGCACAGATCCATAATGTTGCACTATCCCAGTCCATGGAGTGTAGCCATCAAAATAGAACTGAACTAAAATCAAACTAAAATCTCTCTGCTTTTCCATTCGTGGGGGGAAAAGAAGAGATGATGATGCCCTGGGCTGCTCCTTCTCTGGTGACCATATCTTGAAAAGGTGGGGCTGTTAAGGGCAGGAAATCCATGGGCAGCTCCAAGGAGCTCGGTGGGACCACGAGCAGGAGGTGCCACGGGGGCCAGGAGGGTTCAGAGCAGCAAAGCCTTGAGGACACAGATCCCAGCCCCTGTCAGTGGACTCCAGACGTGTCCCTTGCTGCCTTCTGTGGCTCTGGGTCACTGCAGGGTGACCTCAGCAGTGACCATTTGGCACAGAGCGAGGAATTTGACACTTTTTGTTAAAAACACCCCATGTGGAGTGGGTCTGTGGGGCTCAGCCACAGACAAACTGCAGCAGCAGCTGCTGGCAGCACACCACGTTTGTTTTGTGCCACACGAGCACAGCTTGCGTGGGGTTTCTTGTTCTCATGAATCACGAGTTTCACTTCAAGATTTCACTGCCACTGATGCTCAAAGGCGGAGTGAAACCCGTTTGAAATTGCTGAGTATCATTCTGCTCCTTGAACTTGGCTATCAGGGAGGGGGAAAGCAAACCCTGCCCTTCTGTCATACTCTGTTTGCCTGGGTTGGTCTGGCGTGACACATCCCTGCAGGGCCCAGCGCCGCCAGCCGTGGTGCCCACGGTAACACATGCACACATTAGGCAGAATTCCTGATTTCCTAGGATTGCTGTTGTTTTTCATCCTTCCCCGCCACTGACCCCTGCAGATGTCAGCCTCCAAGAGGTATTTCATGACAGAAAGAGCTCACAAATGGTGTAAGATGTGTGTCGTGGAAAGGTTGGCATCATATTTCTTGTGTGTGAAAAGGACAGCAAAAATCACCGAAATGGACGATAATAACCGATTCCATAGAGCTTCCAACTCCCTCAAGGCTGAAACATCTTGGGCCTTTCTGAAGAGAGGCATATATTTTGAAGAGAAAGGGGGAAGGAAATAATAAAAAAAAGCCTAATCTTCTGCTGATGTGGCCTTGGCAATCGCCTGAACTGACAGGGCTGTGTATTTGTAAAACAAGCTGCGCTAAGTATTTTTTCGGCCTCGTGTTTAGAAACACATGGAGGGGGGGAGAAGAAGAAGGAAGAGGGAAAAAAAAAAAAAGAATAAATATGGAAATCAAATGTAAAAACTTCTTGCACTCACAAGCGGCTTCCCGGAGGGAATTCCTGCCTCTGTTCTCTGCTCTTCCTCCACTCAGCAAAACAACTGCCAGTCATTAACGGAGCCGCGCCACGCTCGCTGTACAGTAATTGAACACCAATGGCCCACCCTCATTTGCATCCCCCAGCTCTTGATTGGCAGCTGTACATGAAATGCCAGATCAGTTGAAAGTATGTTGTGAGCTGGCACTAATGATCCAGTGGCTCCGGGGAAACCTGCCATATTGTAATTCGGCTATCAGGCATGAAAGAAATAATTCTAAGTGCCAGCAATGTGAAGCCGAATAAATGTTTCAGTGCTGCAGGTTGCCAAGGGTGACACTTCTGATTTAGTATAAACGAATGCCCCGTTGCCTTTGGGGTTGGGGGAGCTCACAATGTATCTGAGATGTGTGTATAAAACATTAGTATTAGAAAATGGCTTCGGCACGGGATGGGAAACAGAGGCCTGGTCCCAGGCGGTGCGGGAATGTTTACAACTAATGACTGGATGAAAGGATTTTTCTACCTACTGTAATGACAGGCAAAATAGGATTTGCTTTCCCTGAGATGGAGAATAATGGCTATGTTAACTCTGCCTTTCCTTTTTCTTTCTCTCCCTAAATGAAATGCTCTTTTGTAAAGAAAATCACATCTATTTTCTTCAGTGTAGTGGAGGGAGCTTGCGGATTTAACTCCTTGGGAGCGTTGGGGTTTTGGAGGGAAGGAGGTGGATGGGGCTTTGTGGGTGGCCTCTCTGGCCAGCCCCTCATCACCTGTCACACACTTCGTGCCAGGGAAAGATTTTTTTAGTAGCACTTATGCTTTTGATTAATGTTAAAATCTGTTAAGAGATGAAAGAAAAGGAGCTCGACGCCTGAAAAACGTAACACAGACAGTTTTTACTTTAATATTTCAGCTGCTGCATGTTAGAATGTCACAAAAGGTGAGGGTGGAGGGACAGGTGTCTGCAGACACTCGAAAATGGGGAGGCAGCACGTAGGAAGAAGCTGCTGCTCTCCTGTTGTGACTGTACACACACAGCTGCAGGGACTGTAAACGGAGCTAATTAATTGCATCTGCACATGGGATGGTGTTGGCTCTGCAGTAGCTGCAGGTACAAAAACCTGCCAGGAATTTGTTATCTTTTCAAGAACAAAATTCTCTGATGCTTTGGAGAGCAGTGCACAGAGGTGTGTGGACAGTTTGAACCTCCTTCCTCTCCGTGTCAGTTCACAGATGAGATAAACTTTGTTATCCACACCCAGTCTGCCATGCAAATTGGCAATATCTCCAAACTTGGATCCCTTTTATTAACCCCATCTCTAACTTCAGCAGGGTTATCTGAAAACCTGGCTGGCAGAGGAAAAAAGCAGAGTCCTGCAGGAAATTAATTCATTTCTTAAAGTTGCAGCTAAGTAGAAAGCAAAAGCAAGAATGTGAAACCAGCTAATTCAGCCTGGTAATGGTTAAATTGCTGCTTTGCTGAGACCTCAACCTTTTCTGCTGTGTGTGTCATTTCTGATTTCAGGTGTCCTTGTCCTGTCTCTTTGTGGTCCCCTGTTTTATACCTTTCCAGGGAGTTCTTTTGGCACTGAAGCCACCCCTGCTTTGTCCCCAGCACAGGGACACCTTCCCCACGGCCTGGAGCTCCGGGGTGTCAGAGGGGCACAGGAGATGAGAGCACTGACCAGCAGGGAGTAATCCTCTAGGATAAAAGAGACCCTGGATCCACAGCAGGGATCCCCTGGCACCCTGTGAGGTGCTGCCTGTGAGATGCTGGGTGGTCTCAGCTCCATGTGCACCCATGAAAATTGAAGGCATTCAGCATCACTCAGGATCAGATCCTGACCATTTTGTTGAGGCTTTTACTGTTGTTATGGAGCCCCATGATGAGATACCATCTGTAATTTGTGGTCAGTGGGGATGCAGGAAGAAAAATGACAAATTAGAAGCACAAGATGCTGTAAGATGAATGAACTACCTGAGAAAGAATGTGTGTCAGCCTGCAATTTATGAGGATAAAACATCAGAGCTGACAATCTATTATCAGACATCAGATGAAGCCTAAAATTTTGGATATAGATTTGAATAGCCCCAAACAGAGGCAGCAGATGGATTGGTAGGCTGATATTCAGGGATTTCATTTGGCCCCTCTTGAAAAAAAACAAATAGGGATTTCTTTCAAACCATGGCTCTTGATTTAGTTTCAGATGTCAATCACTTGGCATCTTCAAAACTGTTTGGAAAAAGTGTTTTGGTTCAGCTGCATCTCAGCATAATAAGCCTTTCAGAAGTGTCTGTTCAGACACTGGATGTAATTCCTGCTATTTCAGTGCTGTCCTGCATCACCTGTATCCACATGGATGAGGATTGTGTCCAGGTGGCTTCTCTGGAGGCTGAACAGCCCCAGCTCCCTCCCTTTCCTGGGCAGGAGATGCTTCAGGCCCTTCCTCTGGACCCACTCCAGGAGCTCCAGGTCTCTCTTGGATGAGGAACCCAAAAGTGGCCACAGCATTCCAAATTTCCCAGCCCTCTGCCTGCTTCAGCACACAGGAGGGTGGGACTGACCCTCAGGAATTCCTGGGGAAGCCCCAGGGTGTTTCACCATAGCTGCAAACCAGAGGATTTGCTGGAAAAGATGAACACTTTCTGTCAGTTGTGGTCTCACCAGATGCTGTCACTCAGGTGATGTTGAATGGCCAATCCAACATTATTTTTAAAGGAATGCTCAGTGGGGGAAGCAGAAGGAAATTCTGTTGGTTTATACATTCTCCTTCAATTAAAAAAAAACCCAACCCAAAATACCTGTTCAGGTCTTGCTAGGAAGGGTTTAGGCACCTCTGAGTTCTGCTGCCCTTATTCCCCCTCTGCATCCCCTGAGCTTTCATCCGTGACTCAAAGATTTGCAAAATAACCAATATGTAAAAGGTGAATTATTTTCATGAGGATAATGAATGAAATATTTGTCTTTGTAACACAGCAGCTCTGTTCCTGATTTTTGTAACAAGTCTCTTTCCTAATACAAATATCCCCGAAGCGAGCGAGATGATTTCAGTAATTTGAGAACGGAATGTATTCCATGAAAGTTAATAATATGGTGCTTCCCAGAAGTAAGACAAATATAAAGACCTACAAACCAGATGATAGCACTTTTATTTTTATAGATGAAAAATCCCGGGAAAAGCTTCTTTAAATTACCAAAGTGTAAAAACAAATCCTTTGCAATAAAGGCAATAATTTATGCCGTAATGAAATTTGTCACATAGTTTATTTTGAGTTATTTAAAAGGATTAATTTTGTAGATGCAGGCTGATAGATCCACGGTGCCTCCCTGCAGGAATTGTGTTTTTTCCAGAAGTGGATCAAAACCACAGTGGAAGTGGGAGGAAGGAACTTGTCCTGACTCCAGCTGTCCCTGGTTGTAGTGGCAGTCACACACAAGCCATGCAAAGTAGGTGGTCAAATGCATGCAGAATTCTGCTTGGGCAGTATCAGAAGTAATAAATGTGGTAAGGCAGAATAAATATGCAAAATATAGTACTTTAACCTAATAACATGACCACTTGCAAGCTTTAGCATAACACTGAAAATCACTAATGGAGCCCTGTGCAGATTTGCACGATACAAGCAGTCAAGAATCATGCATAATGGAACAGTGCAACAGCTAACAGCAGATTCACACAAGATAATTTAAACTTGTTTGTATGGAAATGAAGAACTGATCTTTGAAGTGGTCCTTAATGAGATTCTGCTTGATCCTCTCCGTATCCGGAGAAAGTCTTCCGTTTTCCTTCTGCATCCGGCTTGTGTTGCTGGGGTGCACAAAAAGGACTCCTCTAAATTATGAATGCCAATTTGCATCTGCATTGTTGGGTGAGAACCCAGGGCTGCCACGTAGCCTTGCAAAACTGGTATTGAAAGTTCTGTGTGTTGGTGGTGCACCCCTGCACCATCAGTTACCCAGCCTGGGGTTCCTGGTCAGAGTGGTGGGGTCTTGACCATACCCAGAGCTTGATGCAAAGGAATCCAAAGAGGTTGTAATAAAATTGTAATTCGGATTTAAAATGCAGGAGAGGTTGTAGCAGGGTGGGGGTCAGGCTCTGCTCCCAGGGAACAGGGACAGGAGGAGAGGGGATGGGCTCAGCTTGGACATCAGCAGGAATTTCCCCATGGAAAGGGTGCTCAGGCCTCGGAACTGCCCAGGGAGGTTTGGAGTGCCCATCCCTGGAGGTGTCCAAGGAAGGGCTGGAGGTGGCACTCAGAGCTCTGGGCTGGGGACAAGGTGAGGATCAGGAACAGCTTGGACTCGATGATCCTGGAGGTCTTTTCCAACCTCAGGGATTGTATGATTCTGTGGTCTCACTTACATGTTCTACAGCAGAACAAGTGCTGGAAATTTTGGTCTTTTTTTGTCTGTTTTTATGGACTTTTTCCTTCCCACTCACATGCCTGGGCACTGCAGCATCCTGCACAGAATTGTGCCGTTTATTGCAAAGCTGTAAACCCCCACACAGACGCTGAGCTCGTGCCTCTTGGAATATCTTAAAGCACCACGAAGCCTCTGAGCAAACTCCCCCATAGCCCGTCAGGAAACACTGCTGAGTGATCAGCCTTCCCCAGCCCTCTGCGAGCTCTGAAAGCGTCCATCTGGCAAACGAGCCTTTGTTTGTGCTTTTGAAAGGCAGAGGGAAAACATTCCGTTGGTTTTTTCTATCTGTTTGTTTGTTTGCACAGCTCAGGAGATTAAGGATGACTTATTTAAAGTTAATGATTCTGTTCCCATGAGGGGAAAACACCTTTCTGTGCGCTGCAGGTCCCCTCAGCTATTTTTGTCTCTGATGGGACATTTCTGCCTTCAAAGACAGCAACCACTGTAAATACCTTCAGATGACTGAGGCTCCCAACCTGCTGGCTTGCTGATTTCCAGACTTCCATTTGAAAAGGCAAATAATTCTCTGTAATGAACAGAGAGGAGGAGCAGGGTTTATTGTGGCTCTGCTGGAGGGGTTCACATAAGGCCACGGTAAAGGAAGATTTTAAGTGACTCTAGAAAGAGCAGGGTGCAAATCTTCCTGCTTTTAAGAGCTGCACAGAGAAGTGCACAGGACTGGCTCAGAGGCACAGGAATGGTTCCTGGACAATTTCCTGCTGGTGGGTCCATTCTTTAGCCAGGGTCACTCTGAAAGGTCTCCAGCTACTCCAAACCCTTCTCAGCTCTCTCTTCTGGCTGTGCTTGGGGGCTGCTCTGGGGTGACTTTAACAAATATCAATCAACTCAAAGGAGGTGTTTGATGGCTAAGCACAGAACTCATGAGAAAAAACCTGCTAGAACGAATATTTGGCTTTCAGGAAGATACATTGTGAGATGTGGAGCACCTTTGGCTCGTGCCAGGCTCAGCAGGAGCAGTGGGGATGCAGCACCCAGCAGGATCCTTACTCCAGGTTCCCATGGCATTAGATTAGCCCTGTACTCCTCTGGGATTCGTCCCTGATTTCCTCAGGTTGGTTGTCGCTGGAGCTTTCCCAGCCCAGGATGAGCTGAGGATTCTTGGCTGAAACCCTTTTGTCTCTTCCACAAGCAAAAGAACCAAAGTTTGGTGTCCCTTGTTTGCCTCACGTGTTTGTGTATGGGAAGGGCTGTCCCAAGATTACCTTGGTCCCATTCTCCAAGAAAAACCTTTTTCAAACATTATTTAACTCTTTTTTTTGCTTTAAATGTAGGGTAGAAAAAATAGTGTTATTACTTCTTGTGAGGCCAAAAAAAAAAAATCATGCAGAAATTTTATTTTTTATATGCATTTTAAGTGTTTAATTATATTAATTGTATAATCCTCACAAAGTCAGTCAAAGCAGCAGAAATTGTTCAGTCTGTTTAAGTTCTGGTGGGTTTCTCTTCTTTCCATCCAGTTTTCTCACTTTAAAAGCACTTTAGATGCTTTTTATCAGCTGTTTTTTGGGAAGTTCCTTTCGGAGCTGGCTTTGCATCTTTGCAGCTGGAAGGCTCAGTGGAGCAGATCTCTCCTGTGAATCCCCCACTCCAGCCATGCCCGGGGGGCTCAGGGCTCTCAGCCTTTCACTGCAAACCCCAGCACCTCCCTGAGCAGTTTCAGGAGTTTCCAGGTGGGCAGAAATATTGGAAGGCCTGAGAAGAAACTTTGGGGGGTTGTTCACATCTTTTTGTCTCTATAAGTGCCACCTCTGTTTCCTTTGCTTTTCCTGAGCCCCATTGGGATCTCTCCTGCTTTGCTGTGTACAGAATTTACACACCCAGCTCTTATTATTGCCTGAGGGGATCCTTACAAGTTTTATAGCACCCATATAGATTTGACAACCTGCTGCATCTGATTACTTACTGTGTTTATTCAATGCCCTGAGCTCTGAATGGGTACCCAGGGCAAGCCCAGGCCTCAGAGAGAGATTTGGTGGCAGATTTGGCTTTTGGCTGCTTCCTGAGCTAAATCACCCCGTAGCCACTGCATTCCCCTCGTGGTAAGGAATGACAGCACAGCCCAGCCTCTCCCGTGCTTCTTCCCCAGCACTGCCTGCCCCTGGCTCTGTTTTCAAAAGAAATCCACGTCAAAAAACTTTCCCCCTGTCACAGACCCCCAGGTAAATTAATGGTGTGTTCACCTGAAAGAATTATCCATTCATTTTTCTTCTGGATCTCCACATAAGCAGGAGGACTGAAAAGAAAATTGAGATGTCTGCTCTCCTCTTTTCTCAGGTTGAAGACGCTCATGGCTCCGTCTCATTAAGGCTGGGAGGTGTTAATGGGAGGTGTTAATATGCAAATCTGGTCCTAGCAAGGCTGAGGAGCGGGCTGTGCTTCCACGTGGTGGTGGCCATGGAATTCCAGCCTAATTCCATGCCTGCAGCTGTGCCATCTCTGGCAGGGCAAATGAGGAGGCTCAGGAGGTCACACACCCACTCCAGAAGTGTGAGAAGGGCCGAATTATCTTTTTAATTACTTCTTAAGCCTTCTCCTGGAGTTGTAGAAAAGTGGGATTTGTCCTCTTCTTCCAGGCAACTGCTGACAGGAGGAGAGGGTCAGGTTGGACAGCAGCAGGAATTTCTCCATGGAAAGGGTGGTCAGGGCTTGGAACTGCCCAGGGAGGTTTGGAGACCCCATCCCTGGAGGTGTCCAAGGAATTCCTGGACGTGGCACTCAGAGCTCTGGGCTGGGCACAGGGTGGGCATCGAGCACTTGGATTCAGGAGGTTTGGAGGGCTTTCCCATCCTGAATGATTGTGTGACTCCTCTCTACTGAAGCATCCAGAGTCATTTTCCATACCTGAAAACACAGGATCATTTCAGTGATCGTTAAAATAAGTTTGAAACCTTCAGAAGAAAACTTGCAAATTCCTGTAAAATCGAGCCAGAAAAGAATATTTGGAAAGTCCCCAAATGCACACCAAAAGTGACCCAGGGAGGAGGGAGATGTGAACAGCCCCTGAGAGGAGCTGGTGCTGTGTCAGCTGAGCTGTCCCATCCCTGCTGTGGGGCCACCAGGAGCCCCCGCACGAGCCCAGCTGATCCTGGACCTGCAGAGCCTGATCATCGGTGCTCTTACAACAAATAAAACATTTTAATATGAGCAGTCACTGAATGTTTACTGTATCATATTGCTGGGAGCTGAATGTGTGCCAAATGCTATAACAGAAGGGAGCATATGAACTCCAGAATGATGACACTAATAAGGAAATTACAAAAGGCCCAACAAATGGCATTTGTGTTAAATCAATAATGCTCTGTTTGTTATTTTTTATTCTAATCTTTCTTCTAAAAAAAAAAAAAATTATCTTTCCAAACAGTTGGCAATTCCCATTCTTGTTCTTCTTCCTGAACATAATTAAAAACATGTTGTGGCGTCTACTTAAGACATCAACTTTCCCAAGCCTGTCTTGTCCACTGCGTTTTAAACAAAGACACTTGTTTTGGCATTGTGCCCTTAATTAATCATTTGAGACTTTATTGCCGTACAAAAAATGTCTTTGTTTAATGATTCATCACAAGCCCAGTTTCTGCAGAACTTAATCAACTACAGAACCAACTTTCTAATCAGCTTAAAGTAAAAGGGAAAAAAGGCCAAGATTGCTTTTGGTGTATTGTTCTGATAAAGAAGCATTTGTTCAAGGCACACTGATATTGATGGTTTAAAAGTGCAGGATCAGGTTGGTCACAACCTGGGGTTCCACCTGTTACTTACTGAAGAGCAGGGTCCTGGCAGCCCTGGCCAGCAGCACTGCACAGCAGCAGCTTCTTCTGGGAGGCACTCCAGGCTCTGAAGAGAAATTTGTGATGTAAAGTTTGGTGTGATAGGAAAACCATAACGAACATGGCTGGATTTATGAAATGCAGAGGTTATTTTTCTGCTGGATTTCCTTTTTTTCTACCTCATTTTTCCTTCTTTTTGCTTTTTTCTTGGTTTTGTTGCTTGTTGTTTTTTTTTTCTTTTATCACATAACATTCTTCTATTTAACTTCTTCTTTAATCTCATATGGCTACAACCAAACTTTTGTTCTAGCAGCAGATTTGTACAACAAATGAGTTTCCCATAGGACAATGTAGCAGAGTCTTAATTTTTCTGTGATTGTTTTGTTCTTCCTTTTGATTTGGAACAAAAAGATCACAACCAAGGAGCTCAAGTCCCTCAAAAACACAGAAGAACAGTTGTGTTTTAGTGACCAGAAGCAGGGCCTGGCCCTTGCAGCACTTTGCAGGATCCATCCCTGCTCCAGCATGGATTTCCCAGCTCAAGCACACAGCGATTTGAGATGATAGCCTCTGGCTCCTTGTGCAATCCATCACGTGCAGCTGAGGTGCAGTTACATGACTGACATCTGACAGACACACATTTGATAGCTCAATTATTCCAGACACAGGAGCCAAAGCTCCTCTGAATTTTACTTTGAGTTGTCAAAATTGCATCAAAGTACCCTCAAGACCATCTTTTTTTTTTCTTTTTTTTTCTTTCTTTTTTTTTTAAATAAAGTTTTTCAGTATATTGGTAAAAATATACAATCCCCAATTCTCTAAGCAACTGCACACAGCTTGCACTGTGTCAAAACATGCCTATATTGAGTAAATATATTATTACTCTATGTTAATGTGTGTTATGTAACGGTCATCTATATTAATGTATTCTTCATGTAAGATAATAGCATTCATTTGCTGGGGTTTGTAGCTTGTGCTGCTCTCTACACTTGGATTCTTGGTGCAGAATTCCCTCTTTCAGGTCAGGCAAGAAAGTCTTTGATTTATTAGGCAATGCCAGTCTGCTCTGCAATGAGTTGTGCCAGTCCTTATTGCCCTGCTCAGATGAGTTTTTCATTTCTGTGATCATCTTCACATCTGTGTCCAGAAGGTTTTAAGGCATAAATGATCTGGGCAGGGTCCCTGGCACAGACTGCCCAGGCAAGACAACAACACAGCAAGACCCTTTGTGATCTTTTTGGGTCCAAGAGCCCCAACCCTCACCAATGGGAGCTCTGCTCACACCAAGGGGAGAATTGATCCTTTCTCCCAGTGAGACTGGCTCTGGTGAGAGATCATTTCAAAGCTGAATGCTGCTTGTTGGCCTTTGCTGATTTGATGGTGTACAAAGTGACAGAGGGCAGGCACAGGATCAGACTGACCTGCAGAATGAACCCCAGCAGAGCTCACCTGGTGCAGCAGCAGCAGGATGAGCCCTGATGGAAACAAGGGGCCCTTACAGTGCCAGAGCCTCGTTCACCTTTGAACATTTCCAGGGTTTCAGCTGAGCACAATGAGCAGCCACAAGTTTATTAACACCACCCTGTGCTGGCTCCTCGCAGCAGTGCCTCGCTGTGATGGCAGCAGGTGGGGATTGTTCTCCTCCAGGGAATCTCTTGGAATCACTGGACACATCCTCTGGCCAGATCACCAGGGTTGCTTTTCTTGCTACTTGGCAGCTGCAAAAACACAACTCAGCTGTAAAGAGTAAGAATCTCTTGTCTATTTGGCACGGCCTCTTTGGCTTTGGAGTGTGTGTGTCGGCAGGACAAAAGCAGACTTGGTGAGCAGCGTGGTCTGAACACGTTTGCCACCACTGACACTCCCAGATATTCACAAGTGCTGAGTGCCTGGCTGAAGGGAAGGTGTGTGGCTGTGGCTAACAGGGTGCTCCCCACCCCAAAACAAGGCACTCTGGCATTGTGCTGCCCTGGCTTTAAGCAAAGCAGCCCCCTCTGGGAGCAGAGCCCAGGAGCCCTGGTTGGGAGTGTTGTGCTCAGGTCCCTTGGCAATGATCAGCTTTCCATCATGCATCTCCAACAATTCTGTGTGCAAAAGTCACTTTTGGTAATTGTGAGGAGAGGAACTCAGCCACAAAGAGATGGATTCTGATTTTTTTTTCTCCCCATTAGGATGATTTAGGATTGTACAATAAGCATCACTGCATGGCTGCTGGATAATGCATGTTATTAATTTGGCACATACTATTGCTCTATTTATGTAATATTTCATACACTTTGCAGAGCTTTACATTCAGAGAGCAACCATAGAAATAACAGACCCTCAGGTCTGCTCCTGCCATTTCATTTCTTCCTGAGCAGCAGAACAGTAGCTCAAGGAATTCCTGAATCACAGGTTCCTCATGTTGTCTCCACAATCAGCCCTTCAGCTGGTCCCTACTAGTATGGGAACAGCTAATAATGCAATCCTAACTCTTTGAAGCTAAACAAATGAAGACAAGTGATATAATTAAAGCAGAGAGGTGCCTGACTTTTCATCCTCCTTAGAAGTTGCCAAGTGGCCTGCACAGGTCTCTCTTTTTGTGCCAAAGTTTTTTATTTTAGCCACTTCACCTTGCAGGAAGAGATCTACTCCTCTTTTTATCAGGGCCCAGCAGATTCTCCACTTGACAGAAACAGCTGATAGCATCCATAGCTTTAACTTGTGGAAGAAGTATGAGGGGCTGAGGACTTGCAAGTCTGGAACTTTTTATGAAAATCCAGCATGTCAAGAGAGAGGAGAGTGAGAATCCTACAGGGAAAAAGTTGAGAAATTGAAAAAAAAAAGGTGTTTATCTGAGAGTACAACTGCAGACAGAAGAGGGACCACGTCAGTGGAGCTCACTTGGGAAACAAAGAGCTGAACTTTGGCTTCCTCTTCCTTGTGTCTGCATCAGCACCAGAAATCAGTGCTGGCTGGACCCAGGAGTTTGTTCAGGAGAAGCCCAAGCCCAAGGACAGCGATGTGAGCCGTGTCTCCAAGGATAAATGGCAGCTGGGTGTGATTAGCTGCTGGTGGAGCTCCTCTTGCCCTCCTACACTCGCTCAGCCCGCATTTCGGAGCCTGTGCATTGTGCAGGCTCTGCTACACCCCTGGTGATGTGCAGTAGGAAAGGTTGTTGCTAAGTGACATGACAACTGCAAAGTGCTTTTCAATTCCTCTTTCTGTTTGCTACTCCCACCCTCCACGCTCATCCTGCATGGAGAGGTTGCTGCTGGAACATCCCCGTCTGGCAGCGAGCGCTGCGTGACAAAGCTGCAGCTCTCAGTTCTCACTGAAGTGGCACCAAAGCTTCTGCTGCTGCCCTGGTGCTCCTAGAAGTCGGAAACTTGGGTTTGGCCAAAGATTATTCCCATTTTAATTGGCCTGTGTGTAAATCTGGGTGATTCGAGTCTGGAAGGGGTTTGGTGGCACCTTCCCCATCCTGTGTGGCAGCTGCTCTCGGCCCCTCCGAGCTGTGTCACTCAGCCCTGCAAACACAAAACACAGCCCAGGATGAAGTTTTGACTTTGATAAAGCTGCTCTTGCTGCTTTACCCTGCTGTGGGTAAATGCCATGGGCTGGAAAGCACCAGGCTGTGCTGTAGTGGAAGATCTCTGTTCCCAAACCCTGCTGGTAGCCCAAGTCTCCCTTGCTCTCCTCAGGTTATTTCATCTGTTGGCTCTGTGTAGGAAAGGAGTTTAATAATAACAAAAAAAAACCCCAACTGAACTTCAAACAACCAGAATCTTTGAACTTTACCTCTTAGAGCAATCTTTATGCTACTCCATCTCCCTGCCTTGAGTTTCCTTGGCCAAACCATCTCCTTTTGTTCTGTGCCAGTGCAGTGACCCTGAGGTTTGATGGGCCCTGTCAGGACCCAGCACAGCAAACCAGGAGAGGATAACAGTAAATTGCTTTACAGGGCTTGTGCATCTGCCTGTGCTGGGCCCTCCTCTGTTCCATACCTTGGTGAAGTCACATCTTCTTGCCATGCAGAATTTGTGAGTTAAAGACTGGAATTATACCTGAGCTATCTGTTCTTTACCACATTAAAAAGGTCATAAAAGGAGAGTCTGTTTAAAAATCCTGCTGCTGAATAAAGCCTTTGCACTGAAATAAATCCCAAGCATGATATTTCTTTTTTCAGTTTGGGAGGTGGAGAGCTGCTAGAAAAAAATGTGAGCTCAAGTATTAGCTTTCCACTTGTAAAACTTCATATATCACTAAATATATTGCCCGTAGAGGACAGAAGTTGTTAAGACGGAGAAGAATTTTGAAGATGGATGAATGACAAAGACAAATGAAGATTTTTATTTTAGCAGAAGTTTCCAAGTGCTGTCTCTGGGTTGGGAGGGTACTGTTAATAAAGTACACTTGACATATAACTGTTCAAGTTCCTGAGAAACAGCTTTGCTTTAAAGTTCAGTGGAGGATCAAAAAGAGTGAATTCTCTGTTTTTCTCTATAAAAAAGAAAAAGAAAGCCCTGAAAAAGGATAGGTTTTTTTGGGAAACGGCATCTATGCCTTTTGTCTTTTCTTCTCTTTGTGGTCCAGAGACAGTGCGTTGACTGACTTCTTCAGAAAGGAGATCAGTGAAATTGTCAGTTGATTACTTCTCCTTGATTAGCATTTATAAGAGCCCTGTGATACATTATTTGCATTCCTATTTAGCCGTGATTTTTGTGGGGCAGCAATGATTAAACTTGTCACAGGGCCTGATTGACAGGGTCAGATCTTCACTTTCTACTCTTTTGAAATTAAAAACAAATGTGTCAGCTCCCTTCATGGGCCGCAGCGCTGTGAAGCTTGCTTGCCTTGTCATCGCAGATAGGTCAGGAATGTTTTAATTTTAGGGATGGATTCTGCTTGTCAAGCAGAGTGTGATGGCGTGTAGTTCTGGAGATGAGATGTGAAGGGTGTAAAACAAAGAATGGAAAGAACAAAGACAAAGACACTCACATTATTAGACAGATTTAATTAGTCTGAATGGATATTATGCTAGATGAAGCAGTGAGCTGTGAAATTAACCCTTGATTACGGATTGGCGGATCGTGCTCATAAAGGGAATCAAACCTTGGTGAATGGGAAAGAGGTGCTGTCCTACCCTGCCAGCCTCCATCCCCATGACCCCTTCCCGAGTCCGAGAGGGGGTGGAAGCTTTGAAGGAAAAGCTGCTGGTGGTGGCATTTGGGAAGTTAGGGCAGTGCCTCCCGTTTTCCCAACCTCTGAGGCTGGCCTGCCCAAAGGGCTGGAAGCAGCAGGCTCCAGGGAGGGAGGCTTTGCAGGGAGGATGGTGAATAATGACCCCCACCCACCCAGGGCAGCCCATGCCCCGTGAGGCAGCACAGAGCCCAGATCCCCTCTAGAGACACATCCCCACCTCATTCCTGCCTCCCTTCCCACTGCCACCGTACAGGGTCGATATTTCTGCTTGAAAACATATTTTGTTTTCATAAGCTGTGAGTTAAGGTGAAATTACTCACCCCTGAGTGAGAGTTCAGGCATCAGAAGGGCTGATCTGTCCCACCTCTGAAATCAAGTGCCATGGTGTCCCAAACATGAGGCAGTGTGGGAGAGCAGGGCAGTGACAGTCCAGAGGGTGCTGTGTTTGAGCATCCAGTGCTCTGCAGAAGAGGCACTCCAGCCTTTTGTGTGCTTCTCATCAGCATTCCCAGAGCTCTGTATCAAGAACTCCTCTAATTAGCACCACTGCAAAGGAGGAAAACAAATAGAAAATACAGTGTTACCCTCTTGTTAGTTCCTTGTCATTTCTTCCAAGTTGTTCAGCTAATGGAGTAATCAGCCTTTCTGTTAAAACAGAGGGGAAAAAAGCCAAAGGGCGTTAGGTGCACTGATCTGCCAATAGGTGTGAGGCCCCTGCTTCCCTCTGGCACATTTGGAAGGCTCAGTTTCAGTGCAGATTTGCATGCCAGAGACTGTGAGATTGAAAAGGAGTGAGACATGAAAACAAGTTGGGTCAAAGACTGCCTGGAAATGGTGGCTGGTAACTTCCTGAGCAGCAGACTCACCTCGAGTGTTGAGCCTCTGTGGGTACTGTGCTGCACTGTGCTGCCTCTCACACCATTTTTGTGTATCTGATATCAAGAATTCTCATTTTTACTTAACATTTAGTAGCATTTAAGTAGTGTCTCTGCATGCAGTGAAAAAACCCTTTGATTAAAGACCTACAGAAGATTAATGAAAGTCATTATCTTTATATGATAGCAGAGAGTTACTACCCACAGAATAAAAGGAATTTCTGCCTGCACATCTTTTCTGCCCTGGTTTCCCCATCTCTTTTCATACCTTGAAAGAGAAGAGGCAGCATGGGAAGGTGATGAGGGAATAGGACATGACACAAATCCCATTGAGAAGCCTACTGCTGAATCTCTGTTGGTGTTAGAACAAGTCACTGTGCCATTCTCCAGATGAAAATTATTATTTAAGGACAAAAGCCTAGTACTTATCATGAAACCTGAAGACACAGACTAGTTCTTAGGCAAAAAAGCCTTGTCATTGAGCTGGTGTTTATGTGAGCAGTCACACATTAGTGTTGCTGCTTTCAGGGGCTTTTCATCAGTCTTTATTATTACAGACCTATTGAGCTGTTCCTCAGTTGCTGGGAATCAACAGAACTCTCCTGAAATTACTGGTGCTCCACAGTTTTACATCAGCTGAGGATCTGGCTCTTAATTTCTGGCTGTTGATAATTATTCAGCTGAACTCTTCCAGTACAGGCCAAACCTTACGAGGAGGATCAGCTCTACAGGCCCAACACTGAACCCTTGGTCTGTCTCAGTCCCCACTCTGGAAGACCAAGTGGGTGATAGATTAATTTAATTAAACAGTTTTAAGGTAATGATTTGATTCAGCAGTTTCTTGCCATCTCTGCTTGGTTACCTGTAGCAGGACAGGTGGGTTGGTGTGGACTCAGGGGTCTGGACAGGCTGCTGACCTGTCGTTAAAAGAGAACAAAACACAAGAAATAGTGAGAAATAAATGCTGGGGGAAGGGAAATCTCTGCTTACAGAGATGCAGGTGAGGTTTGGGTTTCTTTGTTTTGCCACAGTTGTCTCTCTGGTCCCTGAGCTGTGTCACTGCACAACCTCACCATGGCTGATTCTGTCACCGTGCTGCTCCTCCCGCTCGCTTTGCAGAGAGACAGACTTCAGCTCCTGCATTCAGCCCCCATAAAAACCATCAGCAGATAAAAGGGATCCAGAGGAGAGTTTGGACAGAGCCATTCAGTGCAGAGACTGTTGAGTAAATGCTCCAGACAGCCCTACAGCGTTGGAGGCGCTCCTTCAGAGAGGAACAATGAGCACTCAGGATGGAACACAATGCACATTGCCGGGATGCTCAGTTTGCCATTACCATCCTGCTGCTCCTGAGTGGAGCTGAAGCATCAGTGCTGGGAGCACTGGCCCCATTTCCAGGGGCTTTTCTGCCTCACTGCTGTGCCTTGAGAGGGAGGAACTCTGCTTAAACCAAGGAATTAACTCTGGTGTAAAACAGGAGTGAGCAGGGCAGGCTCCCGCTCTTCCCCCAAACGTGAGCTCAAACTCACATTTCTGCCTCCCAAACACAGCAAGGATTTCCTAATTATACACACGGGATCCTGGCTCACCTGAGGCTCAGGTTTGCAGCCCTGCTTCTGCTCACTGCCTGGATTCAAAGAGCAGGAGCCCCCCACCCTCCCTTCATTTCTCCCACGGAATTGTTTCGGCGCTAGCTTGGTGTGTCAGCTTGTAAGTCTATAAAACAGTTTTCTACCAGCTGGAAATCCAACATGCTACATGAATACATAACAGTGCCTAACCAAGAAGGTTTGTAATTCAGTAATTAGCTGTAATTAATGAACACAAAGTGAAGACTCATTTACAGTTTAAATTATCACATTAGCTCCTGTCACCCTCTATGTACACAAAACAGCAGGAATTCAATTATTTTTATTCTTCAAAGCTAATTTAAAATTTAAGGAATGCCATTACATGAAATAATAGGTAGGAAATGTAATAGAAATCGCTGAGAACAGTTGGCCATCCTTAGAATGGGAGGAAAAAAATGCTATCAGTGATGATTTGGAAATGTTATTTCGTCTGTGAGCAAATGAAGGATTGAAATCTACACTCTTTTCAGTGTATTTAAAAAGAAAACGAGTTTGGTGGTTGCTAAGTCTTTGTGCAGGAAGAGCATAATTGTGCATTGTGCATAATTGTAGAAGCAGTTGATACTGATAATGCTGTTGATAGTAACACGATGACAGCATGGAAATGCTCACACCATTATCTTTAATGGGGCTCAGCCGACTGCAGCAGCACTGAGCCCCTGGAATCCTCACCCATCTTACTTGGGAAACTTCAGCCTAGCAGGCCTTAAGTAATTGTCACTTTGCAATCTGCCTCCAGTTCGTGTGTGTACGTCGGGCTGTGTAAAACACTTTCATTGTGCTTTTAAACCCACCACGATGCTGCTCTCTGCAGCTGCCACTGATTATTTTTTCCCTCAAACAGTTCAATAGCAAGAGAATTCCAAACCCATCTGATGCCACATATCTGCATTCCAGCCCTTCTTGGTTTTTTTTTCTTTTTTTGTTCCTTATTTCTTCTTCAGTTCCCTTTTCATTTTAAATAGGCCACTGGAAGCTCCGGCATCTAATTTTTCATAGGTGATCGACTGCTGAGTTGTGGGTTTATGTAGACAGAGGGAAGGTAGCGATAAGCCAAGAGAGAGGATTCTATTAGGGAAATGCAGCAGTAACTAATGAATCCTGCCAGTAATTGGGAAGGTGTAAGCCTCTGTAATATCCTAATGATAGTCATCCGTTGTGTGCATCCCCCGGCAGCGGCGGCGATCCCTCATCGGCTCCGTGATCTCAGACACTTAGCCATGCAAATCTTCCTGACAGGACTCTACGTCTTTGTCTCCCTAATTGGACAGTATAGAGTTGTTTATGGATATTGCAGACATTTAGACCTCAGTTGGAGGTTGTTCAAAAATCGTTAGCAAAGTTGCCTTAACAGCATTGTCAAATATTTATTCCCCTGTTTCAATATCTGTTTTTAACCCAGGCATGGTTGGAAAGAGAATTAACATTTCGAAGACAGAGCGTCTCCTTCCAGCCTCTGGTTGAGATTTTTATGAAGCCATTTTCCTACAGAAACAGAGAACAACAACAAGAAGAACAAAATCTACCAAAAGTCCTCATTTCTTAAGGATAAAATGTGAGATTGTAGGACAAATGTGCTGATTTTTAATACCATTTCCATGGGGAAATATTAGAAATGCTGACAAAGGCAGTTCCACTTATAAAAATTACAGGAAGCTTATGGGGCAAAAATTCCAGTTTAGTGTAAGCCAAAATAAATGGAGAATACTCCTGTTCACTACACCACTTCAAGTGAGTGCAGATTAAGAGCCTGGCTCAGATATATTAGAAAAAACATGATTTTTTTCTTGGTCAAGAGTTGAGGGGTTTAATTCTTGTCTCTAATCATCTCTTGGTAGTAGGTGAAAGGTAAGATATAATAAATACATCCAATGCTGCTCTTTGCCAGAAGGAATTTTTTTTTCCTTTAAAAATTTGTTATTAGAGGGATTTCATATTTTTGTGCATTTTTGTAGAGGGTTTGGGGTTTTCTGAGCACAAGGCAAAGTCTTACAGACACTTCCAGGGACCATGAGCACGAGGAGGAAATCTGACTTTAGGAGAGCAGGCTGGGGATCAAAGGCAGAGGCCAGAATAGCCACAAATATTGGAATTTGTGAGGAAGAGCAGTTGGATCAGGCAACTGAATTTACAGTCCCTTGGTCATGTGCCATTTTACTCAGGTTGTCCCACAAATCAAGGGGATTATTTGCCTCAGTGAAAGCAATCAGATCCTTCCTTTTTGGAACCACCAAATTGATCCTACAAAGAGTTAACTCCATATGGACTTCCATTGCCATCTTGTCTCCCAAGGCTGCTTATTCTAAACTGCGTATTTTTTATAAATATTAGATAGAAATATATATAAAATCAGGAAAAAAATATATGCAAGAATTTGCCTAAAATAATCATTTGGCTTTTTTTTTTTTTGAGCCAACTCTTTACACAAATAGAGGGTGCGAAAGCTTCTGTTCATGGGAATATTTCTAGGAAGAATTTCTGAAGGTATTAATTTGCGCCTGTCTGGCAACTATCTTGAAAGCTGTTTGTAGTTTTGGAAATTATTCAGCCAGGGAGCAGTAGAAATGACACATTATATCGTTGATTAATGTAGTAAATAGCAAATTACTGAAGGGGGAATAATCAAAGCCATAGTTGCAGCAAATAGTTCCCTTATCTGATTTCTCTGGGGTTATCCCAAAGTTTTAGGTACTTCCCACAATCAGAACCAAAAGATAAAGGGAGAAATTAAAGGAGAACTATTTGTAAAACAAGGGAAGGAATAGAATTTTTTCTTTTTTTTTTTCTTGTGAAAAATTTCTGCATATTTATTATAATTCTTTAAGTGAGCTCCCGTTTTTTCAGTTTTTCTGTCTTTTTATACAAAACTCCCTGTTTCCCTAAAGCACTACTGACACCATCTGTAAACCCATCAGCTTTTCAGCCCTCTCCCTAAACTGCTGAGGAAAAAGTTGTGAACTACAGAAAAATTTCCATCCCTTGAAGGTCAGAGTAGGCAGAGAACTGCCTGGATATAGAGCTGAATGCGTGGAATTCATTCGTGGATTCATTTAGGTTGGAAAAGCCCACCGAGATCTTTGAGTTCAACCATTCCCTGTCACTGCCAAGGCCACCCATGCCCCCAAGTGCCACATCCACATGGCCGTCAAATCCCTCCAGGGATGGGGATTCCACCCCTGCCAGGGCTGGGCATCCCTCTGGGGAAGAAATTTTTCCCAGTGTCCAACCCAAAGCTCCCCTGGCACAGCTTGAGGCCATTTCCCTTTGTCCTGTCACTTGTTCCTTCCCCCATTCCAGTCCCATCCAAGTTCAGGATTTGCCATCTCTGAGCTCCCTGGGGCACAGGGGCTGGAGGAAGGTCATCCTAGCTCTCAGATATCCCTTGTTTTGAAGTGAATCCCTGTTTCCCACAGCTTTCGATGCACCCCTGGCTGCAGGGAACATCCCAGTCTCATCCCAGTTAGAGCCACTCAGCCCTTGAGGTCACCAGGTGTCCACTCCCACTGGTCCAAGGTGGGCCAGCAGGATGAGGATCAGACCCTTCTCCCTGTGGAAGCCATCCTAAAGCAAACAGGCTCTGGGTGTGCTTGCTAGAACCTTCTTCTCCAGAAAATGAATGTATTGGCATTTAGGGGTTTTTTATAGACACACACTCACGTATATATATTTAAAATCCCAGCTTTACAAACTTATGTTGGTGCAGCAGCCCGTGACACTGAATACAAGCTGCTGTGCAAAGCAATTGCCAAATGTTTACATAAACACATAAATAAGACAAATAAATTCATTTTCATTATTCATATTTTCTGCTCTTTCTTCTCCTTTTTATTTATGCCTTAGACAATGGCTCCTGTAAATATTCTGATTAAAAAAACACCTGCAGTGGACAGAAAGATGATCAAAAAGCCCTGATATAGAGCAATTCATGTTTCTTCTTTACAATCACTAACGAATCTTAACTTGAACCATGTTATGTTCCCATGTGAGTGATAAGCAATGATTTATTATGAAGTGTCAGGAAATCAGAATGCCATACAGTGAGACACGAGCTAGTGGAAAATGTGTTCCCTGTTTCCCAGCCTCATTACTCAAAGATGCAGTGTCCCTTTCTCCAAGTCTAATTTACCTGGCTTTCCAAGGCACCCTGAGAGCAAAGGAAATGGCTCCAGGAGGGAAATACCAGATCCAGGCTGTGCCTTCACCTTCCAGCCCCGCTAAACACCTCGGAGTGACCAGGGAAAAGGGCCTGGAAATGCAGAGCTCTTGCTGTATCAAACATTTCCAGCCCTAATGATGCTCCCCCCAAAAGCAATCGCTCAGGATTACAGCATCCTTTGCCTCATCAGTGCTGTCAGCGCGTGAAGAGGAAATAAAACAGGCGGCGCGGAGGAGACAAACGGATAAGTTTTCTTTATGCGTTAGAGTTTCTTCTACTCTCTAATGATTCCCTTCTCCCCATGATCCTAATTCAAGTAACTGGCATGTGATATATTTTGTAGACAAATCAGCAGCAGAAGAGCATGTGCAGCTCTGGCACCACGGAGGCCGTGATTTACTCGCAGCTCGCGCCGGTTCGGGTTTTAAGGTGGGAATTTGTGTTTTAAGAGCTTCCTCACAAAGAAAGGAGAAAGCAGCAGATCCCACACGAATTCACATAAGCAGCCTCCACTCCTACCCACTAATGCTCTCTGCAAAAAGCAACCCAAACAGGCAGAGTCTGAAAAATTAAACATTTTTCTGGATGTCTCTTTAAAGGCCCTCAGTCCCAAAAGCATTTGGGTGGATGTGGATGGAAAAAGGAGCGTTTCCCCAGGGAAAGGCAGGGGGTGAGTGTGGTTCTGTTCTGCAGCAGCAGAGACACAGAAGTGGGACCATTCCCAAGGAGGTCTGGCTTGGATGGTCTGGGCACACCACAGAGCCATCAGAGGCACTGACACCTGACATAATGAGCAATATTTTGTTGGAAAGGCAAAGCCTCCACCCATCTAAAAAATAATCTTATTTTCCAAAAGCATGGATTTAATCACAGCAGATTGGTTAAAAATCTACCAACGGTAGCATTTTCTGTTTCAAAATACAATCACATTCTACTGTGATAAAATGGGAGAGAAGACCAACGAGTTGAACTGAACAGAACAAACTCAAGAACGAGAAATTTATGTCCTGCAAATTCTTTCACATGCAAAAAAAAAATCTCATAACTAGGCATGTTACAACTAGTTCAGTCTGTCTTAAGGCAATGGTAGCTGTTGTTTTTCCTTGCAGAAAACGTGGAAATCATCAGAAGAAAATTAACCAGAACTCATCCTTGTCTGAAAGGCTAAGAGACTCACAAATTTCAAAAATCTTTTTTTTTTTTTTTCCTATAGAAATGCTTTATAGAGAATCTTTGTGAAGTACAAACCAGAGAGTGGTTGTCTCCCAGCACTGACAATGTCTGCTGTTCCAGACGAGACGGTGTGTGATGTACCATCCTGAAATATTGTCAGCAAGCCTGCAAATATGAAGGCATTTTCATAGCAAGGCAGGGATGAAAGGAAAGAGCTTTGGGTTTGCTTTTTTGTTTTGCTTTGTTTCTTAGTCCTAATAAAATCTACCAGTGTGCTCTTAACTTCTCCCCTCCCGTTTTGTTCCGAGGAGAAAGGGAACATCATTCTCCTGTGAAAGTGTTCAGGAGAGAGGGAGGAGGAGGTTCAAGTTCCCTCCTGGAGGGGTTTGCTGTAGCCAGGACGAGGTTTGTGTGATATTTAAGTAACTCAGAGTGCAGAGACAGATCAGCACCTCCCCACTCTCAAGTGGCCTTTGCTGCCTCACAGTCAATCGAGATGTTTTAGTGTCAGGGCTCAGAGGTGGGAAAAAACCCACCCACAGCAGCCTCTGGTTTGGTGATTTAGAAATTCTCTTCAGGGTTTAAAAAATGTGGGGTTTAATCTCATGGGGAATTACAGGAGGAAAACAGGGAGGCAATTGTGGATTATGCAACAGCTGATGAACACTTGCAGATAATTCAGCCTTTGGAAGCACCCAAATGAATTGAGGGATCCACCTTTGAGTGACCCACGAGCTCCTGCTGACCTCCAGCCCTGCACACCCAGCCTGGAACACACAGCCAGTGTCCAGATGGTTGGGCCATAACTGCTTTGTCTTTTCTGCTCTAAATTCACGTTTCACAAGGTGTGTTCCAAAAACTGTTTCTCGGCTGGGATCTTTACAGGTGGCACTTTAAAATGTAGCGAGCACCCAATCCTACAGAACCTGCTTGTCACAGAAAATGGCACAGTTTGCATGTGACCTGTAATGACAGTTGCTAGTTGAAAAGAAACCAGAAATTCAGCTTTATCTTCCACACTTTGGTTGCAGCTGCCATCAACTAAATCTCTCTCCAAGGGCAGATGGTGCCCTGTACAATGAACAATTTAATCTTTAGGAAACTTTGCCAAAAAATCCACTTTTTTTCCCCCCCCCTCCAAGAATAGGCTGTCAATAACATGTGCTCCCAAATACATTGTGATTTGATGGCTATACTTTATTTATAGGAAGAAATGGAAGGTTTTTTTTCCTCTTTCCAAGTCTGTGATTCTTCCAGTGCTGGGCTTTGTGTGCAGAAAGGACTGGGGAGACCAGGTGGATGTCACCCCTTTGTGCTCTGTGTCACTGAGTGTGTCCTGTGTCACCTCGAGGTTCATGCTGGGCTCAGGGGTGAAATCCTGGCCTCTCTCAACACAAGTGGCACAAATCCCCCCCTTTCCAGCAGCCCAGGATTCCACAGGGTCTCTCTGGAACCACGGGGAGCTGCAGCCCCAGTTTTTGTGTGACTCACCCACAGCTTCTCTGGGCCACCTGTGTGCAGCAGCTCCCCACCCTCACAGGGAAGAATATTTTCCCAATATCCAATCTAAACCTCCCGTCTGTCAGTTTGAAGCCATTTCCCTTGTCCTGTAACTGCAGGCCTTTGGAAAGAGTCTTTCACCATCTCTCCTCAGCTCTGAGCTCCTTGTACCTCCTGCACCACTGCTGCCTCAGCTCCCTGCAAAGCTCTGGGCTGCCCAAACTATCAGGAAAAAAGCATCATCCTAGGCAAGGTCTCTAAATTCTTCCATCTGGGTGTTACAGCAATTAATTCTGTGTTCAGGCAGACACCCCCCAGGAACAGCTGACTTGGAGCCCACATTGCCTTTGTCTTGCCCCACGCTCAGATCAGGAATGTTTTCCACACTTCCATTTCTGTGTGGCTGATGGCTGAGGGGGAATCACAAAGGCTGGTGGCATCTGCAGGGACATGAGAGGCTCAGGGACCTGCTGGTGACCTTGGTGGGCTGTGGGACCCTTCACTGTGCAGGACATGAGGGATTTTCACATGGAGCCTCTGCCTGCCTTTGGGTGGGTGCTGCACAAGTGAAGAACTGAAAGATTTTGTTGTCATGAGGTTTATTCCTACCTCTCCCAAAATGTTTTCCCATCCCATTAGAGTGTGTTTGCTGAAACAAATATGTTCTGTTTATTTATTTAATGTGCTGTTAAATGACCTTCTGGAAAGCTATTCCTGCCATGAGGCTTTAAAATGGATGGGCAGGCAGAACTCCAGGGAGCATGCTCCTCCCAATCAGGATGAATCATTCCAGTAGTTACTGTTTAGATTGATATAATTTTAGTTATAATTATGGGTAACGAGAAGGCGTTTAGAGCCTGTAACATTGTAATTCATGGCGAGAGGAGTCCTAAATGAAATAAAATATATCCACATTTGCTGTTTCCCCCTTTCTAGGTACTGTGCATGTGGCGTGGTTCTTTAAGGAACAGATTTTGTGCTGCTGCAAAAATCTAGCAAAAGTAGGTCAGAAATGACATCTAGAGATAACATGTTTGGTAACCACAAAGGGCCTGTCTGTGTCTTTCTATGTGGCCTTTAAAGAGTCCTGCAATTTATTGTGATAGGTACAGCTGCAGCCTGGAAAAGTTTTGATCCACAGACTCCCATGGACTGCGGTGGGCGGATCACAGAGGAGTGTTATCCCATGTTTTTGTTATCCCATGGCATAAATAGGGGCTGGTAAAATGATTTTAGCAAAGATATGGAAATCCAGAGAAGACATAAATACATGGAGGGGCTGTCATCTGCCTGGCTCTGGAGTTCCATCCCACCTCAGACTGTGCCACTGAAGAGGTGACAGAACCCAAAAATCAAATGGTGACAGGAAGCCCCTAGGAAAGTACTTCAGATACTGGAAGGACCTCACAGCACCTTGCAAGATCTGAAGGGACCTATGAGGAAGCTGGAATGAACTCTGCAGCAGGAACTGAGAGACAGGACAAGGGAGAATGGCTTCAAATTGAAAGGGGGGAAATTTGGGTGAAATATCAGGAAGAAATCCCTCCCTGAGAGGAGGGTGAGGCCCTGGCACAGGTTCCCAGAGAAGCTGTGGCTGCTCCATCCCTGGCAATGTCCAAGGCCAGGATGGACTGGGCTTGGAGCAACCTGGGATATTGGAAGGCATGGAAGGGTGGAACAAGATGAGCTTTCAGGTCCCTTCAGCTGAAACAATTCCGGCATTCCATTCCTTGGAAACCATCCCACGAGCAGGCAACTCCCTGGAGGTTAGTGAGTCTGGCCATGGGGAAAAGGGCAGAGGGGAGGCTGGAGGAGCAGAGAAGCGCTGGGGTGTGGGGGTGAGCTGGGCACTGCCGTGTGAGCCGGGCCAGGCCCCAGTGGCGGTGTCACCGCGGCGGCACCGCATGCCACGAGCTGCTGACACGCACTTGACAGTTGTCTCGGGCTGCAGACGTGTTTGAGAGCTCCCATTTCAGAGGTTTCACAGCTGTGTTTTTCTGGCAGTGCTCGAACGAGGAGAGGGAAGCTGTGCCATGGACAAGGAGTGGGAAGGCGGCTCTTAGGAGAATGCTGAGTCCTGACACATCCGCGTTAAAATAGATACTTTTTACATCTGTTGATGGCTCGATAATTAGTGTTAAATAAAAGCAAAGCTTCAGTATCTGCAACTGATATTTCACATATGCTGTACAAGACATCAGTATAATGAACACCCTCAGCCACGTTTCCAGAACATGATTTAAATGATGGAATTTTCTTTATGGCACAGGGTGAGCTACATTTCAGCAAATGCCCAGGAAGCACCAGGCTCTGCCCATCAAATGCTGTTGGAATGTGCAGGCTGCTCTGCCCTGACTGCAGGTGACAAGCTCTCCACAAACTCCCTGAATCTCTTACAGACTTGATAATGAAATACATAAACTATGACCCTTATTGATCAGGGCTCACACTAATTAATTTCCCAAAGTCCTGTCCCAGCCTGCAGTGGTATCAATAAAAAAAAAAAACAAAAAAAAAAAAACCAACAAAACCCACAAGGATGGAGACTTCAGTTGGCCAAAAGACCTTAGGGGTGAAGTACTTATCCCATGGAAATCAATGCCAAGTCCCAATCGATTTTACTCGTGCATAGATGTTACCATTAGTCAAGTACATGGACACCGAGCCTCAAAAGTTTATTCATTGCCAGAAGAGTTTCTCGTGGACTTTCTCCTGTCCAATGTGCCTCTGAAGTGCCTGCCCAGGGCTAACAGTGTCCTCAGTGTTGTTCTGTGACAGGGAAGTGACCAGGAATATTGCTATGCTGACCAAAAAGTCTCAGGGCCTTCCTCACAATGACACAAGAAGAAAAGGAGGCAGGAGTTTGGCTTTTCATTTTTTCACTCCAAGCTTTTAGAAATATTTCCCACTGGCAGGGGAACCTTCAGGATTCCTTCCCAGATTTAGCACTGTCAGTGACTCTAATTCTGCTTAATTATCCTAATGATGTTCTGGAGGCAGAGTTGACCTAGTGAAGAGTCACCACTCCTGGGTCACCACTGTCCCTCGTTACGGCCCAAGGGGTCTGTGTCCCACATCCACGGGGCAGGCAGAGGCTGCAGGGCTTGGTATGATCCAAGGCAGGGATGTCACAGGTAATTTTCCATCCTGGAATCCTCCTGGAAGGGTAAAGCCCAGTGTCTCTTCCATCCCCACAGTCTCACTTGGATCATGTACAGAGGTGATTCCTCAGTGGGAATTCGGCCACAGCGTTGCTGTGCTTCAGCTCTAGGCCCTACAGGAGCAATGCTTCTGGATTTCTTTAAGATTTGAACAGGGTTTAAAGTGGCAGAGCTCTGCCCTTTTGCAGTGAAAAATAATAGCTTTGCAAAGTGTGAATTGTTCTGGAGCGTTACCTCTGAAACGTAAAGGCAACAGCTCAAAGTGTCAACATGGATTGCTTTTAATATCTTTTAAGTGGGAATAATGATCCAAGGTATTCACCACAATTTCAAACTGACTTCCACGAATCCTCAGTTGCCAAAAGTCTCTACATTCAGCTGCCAAAACCTCTTCTTCCCTTCCAACAGTTTCTCCACAGCAGGTCTGGGTTGCCAATGCAAAACGCAGCATCGCTGTGAAAACTAAAAAGGTGAAGATATCGTAAACCAAACCAAATTATAAACTACCTAGCATGAAGTTAATGGACTTTTTTGTTTTCATATGGAATTTTTTGAAAAGCTGAGTTTATTTTACTTTAAATAAAGCTGCTACTGAATTTCCAGTTGATTTAGTCAGAACACAGAGAACACACTGCAGGATTTGAACTGTGTTTGCTGAAATATCCATGGCCTTGAACAGATAATATATTTTTCAGTAGCATATTTCTCTTTGCCCACTGCAGCTCTTTTCTTCCTCTGTGCTCTCTCCAGATTGACTTTCACTCTACTTATTGCCTGCCTCATTTCTCACCCTATTTTTCCAGTTGGTTTTTTTCTACTGCTTTCCTCAGTATCTTTATCCCAGGTTATAAGCAAAGCAGAACTCAACTTTGGGCTGAACTTTTAAACCCACATCTTGAAATGAAATAAAACAAGGCCCTTCTGTCTCTGTGTAGCAGTAACTTCACAACTTGAGTCACTTAGCACTTTTAGCAGCTGCAGGATGGAAAAGGTCCATTGGAAGATGGCTTTTAGTGCTGGGGAGGTGCCACAACAAGCAAGAGTAACACAGCAATTAAACAGTAATTAAACACCTCGTGGGTACTGAGATGCCCAACTCTCCACGAGGATTTTAGAGCATGTCCTTGTCTGGCTGTAGGAAGGAACTCCAAGTTTAAGGAACATGAGGGAGAAGCAGAGTAAGGGGCTCAGTGACCAGGCAGAGCCTCAGCACCAGGGGGAGTTTGCCCACGGATCCCTGCGTGGTTACGGAAGCAGGATCCCATCCACACTTGTGTGTCCTTGCTTGTTGCGAGCCTGTGGGTGGACAGAATAAAGCAGAGCTCATTTCCAGGCATTTCTGCGGCTGACAGAGCCTTGTCAGAGTGTGGGCTGTGAGCTGACCGTGTAACCTGGCTGTGTTGTTGTTGTTGTTGTGCTTGCAGGACGAATGCCTTAGTCCAGCTCTCCAGCCCGTCTCCGCGCCGGCCCCGCTCGGCACCGCGGCCCTGACATTGAACTCACAGCAACCCGGACCGAGGAGGCTGCCAAAAAACTCCTGCTATTCTTCTTCATCCTCACTAACAATTTGGTAATGAAGTATTGATTTCCACTCCCCTGCTTATGGACGATATTAGATTTTCATTGATAAACTGCACTGGGGCTGTCTGGTCTCCACTGTCCCTTTTTGCTGTCACTAAAACAAAGTGCCACTGAAGTAAGATAATGACTGAGAACATTGATGTACTTATTTCGTCAATTTGTAACACTTGACAGGAAAAAAAAATTCTTCATAGTTTAATGTCCAAGTGTGCTACACAAGATGCAGCCACATTGGAAGCTTTACTTTTCATGGTAATGTCCATTTCCTATTTATAACCCCTTTGGGATAGTTTGTCTAAAGGAAATGTTTCTATTCTGTGCAGCTATTACTGTTGCACCTGGGTTGCCCAATCCAGTCATTGCACTAGGGATCAATACATCACAGTAAGTACAAGAATTATTAAGTTAAAACAGATTCTGAGCCAAAAAACCTCTGAACAATGTTAATCTTCTGTGCAAGTTGTTCAAATAGTTATGCTTAACCATGTTACTGCCAAAGATTTGTTTGAAATGGATTATTTTCAGTTTGTTTTATTCCTCAGATATATATATATATATTTAAATCTCCATTACGGTTTATGACGAGACATATGGGATGGAGAGATTTTTAAACAAAAGTACTATTGTTAGATTATTGAACATTATATAAATATAGATATATCTATATATAAATATCGCTATATAAATATCTATATATAGATATAAAAGAATAAAAGTAGAATTCCTTTCTCAGTTAGGTGAGTGTAAATCTGAAGCTCTGTTGTGGTCAACAGAGTGACTTTGGATTTGTGCCACCAAGAATGGGATCAGAATCTGGTGTCCGAGCTCTGTCCGGCCCGGCGAGCACCGCCGGCCGTGCCTTCAAACCCACCCCGACCTGGGAGAAGGGGGCCACAAAAATGGCAATTTCAAATTTGCGCTTGTAACTTTTTTCATTAAAACTTCGAGGCCCCAATTTTAATTTGTGGAATATTCACGTTAATAATGAGATCTAATTAAGACATCCATTAAAAGCCCGTTAAAGTTAATTTAACGTAAAAATTCCAATAGAACTGTATTAGATTTTCTCCATTAAATTAACGTTATGGATTTTTAACGGATGTCTTAATTATACATTATTATTAACGGGAATACTGTATTACACAGATTAAAATCGGGTCCCAAGTCAACTCCCAGAATCTTCCAGGATCCGCCAATGTCACGAGTCCCACTTTTCCTAGTGCACTGCTTGGAAATCCAGGCGCAGCCCTGTTTACTCTCACTCCGAGAAAGCAACCTCCAGTAGACAAATCCATCTCTGCATTTAACGATGAACTTCCCCTATTCTCCAAGGAAAAATAAGTCTGGATCAAGTTGTAAATCGCTATTCCGTGGCAAATGAAATATTCAAAGTATGCGAGGCACAAGTGGAGAAGAGGCTCTTTCTCAAATCAGAAAGGGCTTTGGGGTGTCTTTTCCTGTTGTTTTGTTTGCGATGTTCAAGGATGTAATTGAAGTGCAGCAGTCACAAAATCAGACTAAATATGTTCCCTGCATTCCCTGTGGCCTGTGCAGAAGGGCCTGTTTTGGCACTGCTTGGGAAATTTTGACATGATCCCTAAACTCAACATGGAGGAGAAAAAAAGGCCCTTCTTATTTACCTCCTAGGGAAAGTGTTGCCCTTATGCCACATATAATAGCAAATTGCTTTTTTTATGGCATGCATAACCTAGATGGGAAAAAATATGGCGCTTGAGGGAAGGAGGGAAAAAGTAAATGAAGTTCCAGGAATGTCATTCTGAAGTAATGAGGCATGGACAGAAAATATACCCCTCACATCATCGGATTGAGATGGCAGTCGAAATAGCTTCATTGAAGTGTCAGCACTCATCCATCAATCAATCATCCACAAGGAAAAATAGCGACAGTACAACGGGGCGGCTTTTATGGGATTTACTCATGGGCATAGGGAATAGCAGCTCAAATGTAGTTCTGACATGAAAAGCAAGGTGCTGATATTATTTTTTATGATGGGAGGATCATAAAGTGAATTGAGAACAGTGAGGTCTGTCTTTGCTTAACCTATTCAACTGGAAATGAACGGAGCTCAACTGGAAACGAGCAGAGCCTTCAGATGGGTTAAGATTGAAGCCTGCACCGTGCTGAGCACCGGCCATTGACAACAAAATTCTATTAAAGCCAAATCAATGCATTAGCATCGAGCTCCTCAGAAGCTGTTAAATTGCACAGCCCAGGCCGGAGTTAGGAGGTGAAGCCGCACAAGGTGGGGCCTGTGGCGCCGACCCCGAGGCCACGAGCGCCGCGGGAAATGGCCCCTGGGGACAAACTGCTCGTGTGGCTCCTTTCCCTGAGCTTCGGGGCGCAGGGAGGAAACACCAGGCTGCCTGCAGCACCTGACAGGTGAAGCTCCCAGCCCCGGTGGTGTCACAGCCGGGGGTTTGGCTGGGTTTAATTGCATTCTTCGTGCGCAGGGTGTGCACCTGCGGCAAGGCCAAGCTGCAGGAATTCCCACACGGGGAGCTCGCGGGAGCCTCTTCCCACAAAAAGGAGGTCTGCAGTCCCTGGCCAGCCCACAGCACCCAGAGCTGGGGCTTCTTGGGGCACCTGCTGCTCAGTTTGGGCAGGAAAGAGGCTTTGCTGGTGTCCTGTGAGCTCAGGGTGGCCACAGGACACACAGCCCCACCCAGGACCCCGGGGCCGCAAAGGTTTGGGGAGGTTTTGGGAAGGCCAAACCCCCTGAGGGAGGTCAGGTTGTGCTCAGGAGGCTTCACCCTGTGGGAGCAGCTACTTTGTTTAAAAATCTGGCCACAAAGCTGTTTTAAAGCTTGATCATTTTGCCTGCACCACTGTCCTCGGGGAACGTTTTAGGTACACATTTGAATTAAGTGATTTTTATTTTTTTTTTACAATACGATATAAAGAAAAGAAAATGTACGTCTCTCCTCTCTTTTCTCTGTACGAAACCAGATGAGTTGATAGTTTTTCTGTCATATAAATCAGGTAACACAGAAAATCATTGCATCTTTTCTCTGTCGTCGCTACTCAATATCTATCGTTCTGACTTTTATTCTTATTGGAGATCATCAANTTTTGTTTTCATATGGAATTTTTTGAAAAGCTGAGTTTATTTTACTTTAAATAAAGCTGCTACTGAATTTCCAGTTGATTTAGTCAGAACACAGAGAACACACTGCAGGATTTGAACTGTGTTTGCTGAAATATCCATGGCCTTGAACAGATAATATATTTTTCAGTAGCATATTTCTCTTTGCCCACTGCAGCTCTTTTCTTCCTCTGTGCTCTCTCCAGATTGACTTTCACTCTACTTATTGCCTGCCTCATTTCTCACCCTATTTTTCCAGTTGGTTTTTTTCTACTGCTTTCCTCAGTATCTTTATCCCAGGTTATAAGCAAAGCAGAACTCAACTTTGGGCTGAACTTTTAAACCCACATCTTGAAATGAAATAAAACAAGGCCCTTCTGTCTCTGTGTAGCAGTAACTTCACAACTTGAGTCACTTAGCACTTTTAGCAGCTGCAGGATGGAAAAGGTCCATTGGAAGATGGCTTTTAGTGCTGGGGAGGTGCCACAACAAGCAAGAGTAACACAGCAATTAAACAGTAATTAAACACCTCGTGGGTACTGAAATGCCCAACTCTCCACGAGGATTTTAGAGCATGTCCTTGTCTGGCTGTAGGAAGGAACTCCAAGTTTAAGGAACATGAGGGAGAAGCAGAGTAAGGGGCTCAGTGACCAGGCAGAGCCTCAGCACCAGGGGGAGTTTGCCCACGGATCCCTGCGTGGTTACGGAAGCAGGATCCCATCCACACTTGTGTGTCCTTGCTTGTTGCGAGCCTGTGGGTGGACAGAATAAAGCAGAGCTCATTTCCAGGCATTTCTGCGGCTGACAGAGCCTTGTCAGAGTGTGGGCTGTGAGCTGACCGTGTAACCTGGCTGTGTTGTTGTTGTTGTTGTGCTTGCAGGACGAATGCCTTAGTCCAGCTCTCCAGCCCGTCTCCGCGCCGGCCCCGCTCGGCACCGCGGCCCTGACATTGAACTCACAGCAACCCGGACCGAGGAGGCTGCCAAAAAACTCCTGCTATTCTTCTTCATCCTCACTAACAATTTGGTAATGAAGTATTGATTTCCACTCCCCTGCTTATGGACGATATTAGATTTTCATTGATAAACTGCACTGGGGCTGTCTGGTCTCCACTGTCCCTTTTTGCTGTCACTAAAACAAAGTGCCACTGAAGTAAGATAATGACTGAGAACATTGATGTACTTATTTCGTCAATTTGTAACACTTGACAGGAAAAAAAAATTCTTCATAGTTTAATGTCCAAGTGTGCTACACAAGATGCAGCCACGTTGGAAGCTTTACTTTTCATGGTAATGTCCATTTCCTATTTATAACCCCTTTGGGATAGTTTGTCTAAAGGAAATGTTTCTATTCTGTGCAGCTATTACTGTTGCACCTGGGTTGCCCAATCCAGTCATTGCACTAGGGATCAATACATCACAGTAAGTACAAGAATTATTAAGTTAAAACAGATTCTGAGCCAAAAAACCTCTGAACAATGTTAATCTTCTGTGCAAGTTGTTCAAATAGTTATGCTTAACCATGTTACTGCCAAAGATTTGTTTGAAATGGATTATTTTCAGTTTGTTTTATTCCTCAGATATATATATATATATTTAAATCTCCATTACGGTTTATGACAAGACATATGGGATGGAGAGATTTTTAAACAAAAGTACTATTGTTAGATTATTGAACATTATATAAATATAGATATATCTATATATAAATATCGCTATATAAATATCTATATATAGATATAAAAGAATAAAAGTAGAATTCCTTTCTCAGTTAGGTGAGTGTAAATCTGAAGCTCTGTTGTGGTCAACAGAGTGACTTTGGATTTGTGCCACCAAGAATGGGATCAGAATCTGGTGTCCGAGCTCTGTCCGGCCCGGCGAGCACCGCCGGCCGTGCCTTCAAACCCACCCCGACCTGGGAGAAGGGGGCCACAAAAATGGCAATTTCAAATTTGCGCTTGTAACTTTTTTCATTAAAACTTCGAGGCCCCAATTTTAATTTGTGGAATATTCACGTTAATAATGAGATCTAATTAAGACATCCATTAAAAGCCCGTTAAAGTTAATTTAACGTAAAAATTCCAATAGAACTGTATTAGATTTTCTCCATTAAATTAACGTTATGGATTTTTAACGGATGTCTTAATTATACATTATTATTAACGGGAATACTGTATTACACAGATTAAAATCGGGTCCCAAGTCAACTCCCAGAATCTTCCAGGATCCGCCAATGTCACGAGTCCCACTTTTCCTAGTGCACTGCTTGGAAATCCAGGCGCAGCCCTGTTTACTCTCACTCCGAGAAAGCAACCTCCAGTAGACAAATCCATCTCTGCATTTAACGATGAACTTCCCCTATTCTCCAAGGAAAAATAAGTCTGGATCAAGTTGTAAATCGCTATTCCGTGGCAAATGAAATATTCAAAGTATGCGAGGCACAAGTGGAGAAGAGGCTCTTTCTCAAATCAGAAAGGGCTTTGGGGTGTCTTTTCCTGTTGTTTTGTTTGCGATGTTCAAGGATGTAATTGAAGTGCAGCAGTCACAAAATCAGACTAAATATGTTCCCTGCATTCCCTGTGGCCTGTGCAGAAGGGCCTGTTTTGGCACTGCTTGGGAAATTTTGACATGATCCCTAAACTCAACATGGAGGAGAAAAAAAGGCCCTTCTTATTTACCTCCTAGGGAAAGTGTTGCCCTTATGCCACATATAATAGCAAATTGCTTTTTTTATGGCATGCATAACCTAGATGGGAAAAAATATGGCGCTTGAGGGAAGGAGGGAAAAAGTAAATGAAGTTCCAGGAATGTCATTCTGAAGTAATGAGGCATGGACAGAAAATATACCCCTCACATCATCGGATTGAGATGGCAGTCGAAATAGCTTCATTGAAGTGTCAGCACTCATCCATCAATCAATCATCCACAAGGAAAAATAGCGACAGTACAACGGGGCGGCTTTTATGGGATTTACTCATGGGCATAGGGAATAGCAGCTCAAATGTAGTTCTGACATGAAAAGCAAGGTGCTGATATTATTTTTTATGATGGGAGGATCATAAAGTGAATTGAGAACAGTGAGGTCTGTCTTTGCTTAACCTATTCAACTGGAAATGAACGGAGCTCAACTGGAAACGAGCAGAGCCTTCAGATGGGTTAAGATTGAAGCCTGCACCGTGCTGAGCACCGGCCATTGACAACAAAATTCTATTAAAGCCAAATCAATGCATTAGCATCGAGCTCCTCAGAAGCTGTTAAATTGCACGGCCCAGGCCGGAGATAGGAGGTGAAGCCGCACAAGGTGGGGCCTGTGGCGCCGACCCCGAGGCCACGAGCGCCGCGGGAAATGGCCCCTGGGGACAAACTGCTCGTGTGGCTCCTTTCCCTGAGCTTCGGGGCGCAGGGAGGAAACACCAGGCTGCCTGCAGCACCTGACAGGTGAAGCTCCCACACCCGGTGGTGTCACAGCCGGGGGTTTGGCTGGGTTTAATTGCATTCTTCGTGCGCAGGGTGTGCACCTGCGGCAAGGCCAAGCTGCAGGAATTCCCACACGGGGAGCTCGCGGGAGCCTCTTCCCACAAAAAGGAGGTCTGCAGTCCCTGGCCAGCCCACAGCACCCAGAGCTGGGGCTTCTTGGGGCACCTGCTGCTCAGTTTGGGCAGGAAAGAGGCTTTGCTGGTGTCCTGTGAGCTCAGGGTGGCCACAGGACACACAGCCCCACCCAGGACCCCGGGGCCGCAAAGGTTTGGGGAGGTTTTGGGAAGGCCAAACCCCCTGAGGGAGGTCAGGTTGTGCTCAGGAGGCTTCACCCTGTGGGAGCAGCTACTTTGTTTAAAAATCTGGCCACAAAGCTGTTTTAAAGCTTGATCATTTTGCCTGCACCACTGTCCTCGGGGAACGTTTTAGGTACACATTTGAATTAAGTGATTTTTATTTTTTTTTTACAATACGATATAAAGAAAAGAAAATGTACGTCTCTCCTCTCTTTTCTCTGTACGAAACCAGATGAGTTGATAGTTTTTCTGTCATATAAATCAGGTAACACAGAAAATCATTGCATCTTTTCTCTGTCGTCGCTACTCAATATCTATCGTTCTGACTTTTATTCTTATTGGAGATCATCAAAACATTAATTAAAAGCCTGGTGATCAAACAGCCGAATATTTATGATTCACGTCCTTACTTATTAACAAGTGGCATATTGATACACCACATATCCAAGCTGTTTATGCTCTTGCACTGAAATAAAGCAGGAAGAATTGTTACCCTTACACGCTGCTTTGAAAGATTTATTCAGAAACCAGAGCTCCCTTCCCGCCACCATCCATGTCAAAATAAGCCATATCACCTGAAAAAAAAATGTTCTATTTTAAAACAGGGAAATGTAATTAGCGTCCCTTTGGGGCCTAATATATACGAATTTCAGTGGATCAGTCTCAGGTGTTTTTTCCAAGGCCCTTATTACTTAAGCTGAGAGGGAGAAGGACACTTAACTTTAAAAATGGCTGTCATTAGTACAATAATAATTGTTGGGTTAAAAAGAAATCTTTGAGAATCTGCTAACAAACCTGCCCAGTAATTACTTGTCAATGCAAGTTATCATGGGTTTTATTACCTACTTGTAAAAGTATTTACAAGACTGACCTCCCTAGCTTTTTTAGAGATCAGGGAGGATATAAAAAGTCATTTTAAAAATCAATAATTATATATTAGCACGATAGGGGGTAAAGCCTTCCAAGCCAGCTTTACAGGCTATTGAGTCAACTCTCATGCATTCATATGGCAGGGATTGTTTCCCTAATTTTTGGCTCTTTTTCCTTCCTTAATCATGTTTTGATAAAGCACCATATTTATTGATTACTTCTTACCTGCAGTTCAGCTCCTAAACCAGGAGGGGATATTCCCACTGGGGAGCACCTGTGTAGGATTTGCATGGAAAAAGAGCTGCCCTCAGTGACCAGGAAACAGAGGAATATTGGAGTTTTGGGAGCTGCTGAGGGGACACTGGCTCTGTGCTGGTCCCCCACGGCCACACCCCAGGCACTCAGGGGCACACTGTGGGTGCTACCTCAGGATTAAACCTGCTAAGAACACAGGGAATGAGGAAGGCAGCCTGATTTTTGGCAGAGATTGACGGGGTGGCTCTGGCTGGGCTGTCCCCTGTCCCCTCTCCATATTCCATCACCACTCTGGGGCTGGAGCGCAGGGGGATCTCCATCACACAGGGCTTTTGTCCTCACCAACAGATATACGATGCAATTTATATTTAAAATTCTCTCTATAAAGACGGTATTGATCACAGATTCCAGATCAATATGTTGCAATTACAGCAGGCTTTAAAGGCCATCTGTCCCCAAGCAGGAGCACCGATGGAGCCACCTCGATAGATTGTGAGCAAGCGCTACTGGAATGTGCCCATCTTCTCACAGCACAGCCTGACACGTCATTTCTGCTCCTAGGAGGTTTAGGTTAGGAAATGTGGAGCTGTAATTCCTGGATATTGACGACCCAAGAGCCCTCAGACCAGCTCCTCGTTGGGTTTCACAGCAGGGTCAGGGACATTCTGGTTTTCCTCACCTGGGTTTCTGCTCCCATCACAATTTATCCCACAGGTCACAACTTTCTTGTCCTCAACTGGAAATGGTCAGCAAGAGGTTCCTGAATTTCACTAGAAGTAAGAACATTTCCATAATGGTGCTGAAGAGTTTGAGCTGGACATTGATGGGTGCAAACAGAGCCTTTTTTATGTCACAGAATTGTTTAGGTTGGGAAAGATCTCCAAGATCATTGAGTCCAACCTTTGACCATTTGTGTCAGGTTGGACCACAGCAAGTGTAATATTTTTAAACATAGCAAAATAATAAAGGACATCTAAAGGCAGATTTCTGTTCACATTCATCAATGAGGTCTTGATTTGTCAGCACCTGAACTCAAGATCAGCCTGTTGGTTGATGGCCCTGGGTCAGCCACTGGGTTGTTATTCCAGAAAGAAATGCTTCTTGGGTTTTCTTTTTTACTTCATTATTTCCTGCAGTGGAAAGCATGCAGAATTTAGAATTTTTATTCTTCAAGTGTCTTCTGAAGGAAAGTGAAAGAATAAAATAATATAAATAATAGGTTTGCAGTGATACTGGAAGCTGCCTTACCTTTTCATCCCACACATGCTGTGCCACATCCCCCCATCTCCCCTGCAACCACCTCCCTCCCATTTCAATCCAATGTCTGAAAAACAGAACCCAGATTCTGGATACATTTATCCCAGTGTAAATCCAGAGCCACCCTTTCAAATCCAGCCTACCCTCTGCCTGCCCAGCTCCAAACATCGTCCCCATGGTCCCAACCTCAAATTCCAAATGTTTGAGGAGTTTTGAAAACAACTCCAGCAAACTTCAGTCTCTAGCTCCAGGCAAATTAAATCTCCTGCACTTCAGAAGGTTTTCAGTTACGTCAGGGAGGTGATTGCAAAACGTTGATATCGATGTGACTGTGTCAAAGTAACACCAGTTGTATCACTATAAAGCACTTTATACTGGTACAGCTCCTTTTGCTCTGCTGGACCACTTTTATACCAGTGCAAGCACTTTTATCCCAGCACCCTTCAATCTAGTGGTGGTTTTTTGCTTTGATTATGCCAGACAGGATGTGAAGTGTAGATGAAGTTTCAGAGTCACTTATTTCTTCTACCAAAATGTCTGCACAATATTTTCTCAGAGAGAATTTTTAAAAGTGAACTTGCTGTACCACTGTGCTTAACTGCAGAGTAATAAACTTCCAGTTCATCATCCCTCTCAGCTCATGAAATGTCTTCAGGCCTTTGTAAAAAGCCCTGTTTGAGACAACAGATTAAACACTAATCCTGGCGGATTGTACAGCTCCACTTCAGTTCACACCATCGAGCTGAGCAAACTTTTTTTTCCTTTCCTTTTTTGATCTAAGTAAAGGCAACAAATTCTTTCATTAGACTGCTTAGATGAGATAGCAGGGGGAAAAACGATCAGTATTTCACAAAGAAAATGAAAATAACATCTTGCCAAAATGCAGCTACGTTAAAGGCAGGGAACGCTTTCCCCATCCCCACTCGGCATCGCACTCCTCACAGCTGCCTCAAACGTGGGAGATTCCTGTGGGCAATATTTTCACTTAGAAACTGGTCCAGGTAACATTTAAGAATGGCATATCTGTGTGTATCCAGGAGGATATGCAGTGCACGCGGACATTTCCCTACAGCACCCCTCAGACACGGGCACACGGCTGCGGGGGCTGTCTGTGCATCCCTCCAGGAGCAGGCAGCGGCTCCCTGGCTGAGGCAGCAGCTGGGCACTGCTGGCAGCAGGAACCTGCAGGATGTGCAGGGCAGGATCTTGGCTTTACCCCGCAGCAGACGCTGGGATGTGCAATACAGGTTGCAAAAGCTGACGAGCTCAACAGTTCTTATTTGGCTCAGGGTTCTTCTCTGTCCTATGTCTCTGGTACAATGCGCCCCTTTGTCTTGTGCTCAGGCACCTCTTCTTAATCCTTTGTTGGTCTTGTACTCTGTGTGTTTGTTTTGGGTTTGATTATCTGGAACATGTCAGCACGAACCAGGAGGGACCCACCCCCATTTCAGTCATGGAGCACAGTTGGCCACGCTGGTAAATTCGGATGGGTTTGCTCTGCCCCGGCGCCTGTGGTTCGGCGCAGGTTTGCTGTTGGCAGCACCTCCAGGTTACCCTGTGACCCGCGGCGTCAGGATTCCCTTTCGAAAACGATGAGGAAAATAACGAATCAAAAAACTCATTTCTCTTTAAAAAACAAATGTATATACTCCAAATGGCAAAAAAGGCAAGATTAAACCCATTTTTTATACTAACAACGCAAACGGGACTCGCTCGCGAGAGGCCTCGCGGTGACTTCCCTGGCGAATGTCTCGGTGCTCCTGCACTCATTTTGTAACCAGTGCATGCTGTATAGAACATATTGCCTGTAACTTAGAGAGGAGGGGGCTGAGCTGCTCTTCCTCGGGCACTGCAGCTTGTTTGGATGAAAAGTTGCGCCTTTGATGCATTTTTATACTGTACATATTTGTATATATTAACTATATTGCCATGTTATGAACACAGATTTTGTTATATTTGCTTGTTTCGGTTTCCTACAAAAAAAAAAATTGGTCCATAATGGGGGATATTATTTTTTTTTTTCATAGAAAATACGCTTGTAATTTTTGTTTGTTTGTTTTCTTGGTCATCATCTTTTAATGGCTCATAAAGGAATTAGAGAGGAGTTTTTGGAGGAACTCGGAGAAGCAAGTCTGTGTTTGCATGAGACCTGCCCAATTCCTGGCTAGAAAGGGGGGCGGGGGGAAGAGGGGAAATCTAAGTCAAGTTTTGCTTTTAAAGCATGCTTAGTCCCACGGGAAACCCATACATGTACAATTATTCTCTTTGTATTTTATCTAATAGTGCCTGAATTATTTTTTTTAATGTCTTCTTGGAGGAACAATTCATAATTGTCAAAATTTGAAACATTAGCTTAATTTTGTTTTCATGACCTCTCATTTCTTCTCCTTATTTATTTTGTTGCTGTTTATAATGGGCCCCAAGGCCATCTCTGACATTGCAGTGTTCTTCTTCCACATTAAGGATGTTTTTAAAATTACCAAGATTATTGAGCCAACAGGCTGCTTTAATCAAAACCATGTTTCACTTGGTTTGAATGATTATGAATGGTCCTTGCATGGAAAAAGCCCTTTCTGCTGGGAGGACCATACCATCTAGTGGCCCCAGAGCTTCATCACACACAGGCATCTTCCCGATATTCACTGTCTCTCCCAAAGCCTGCCTGGCAATTTGGCTTCCAATTATTTGCTTATTATAACTAACTTAAACTAAACAAATTGATAATGTTAATGGCTTTTTTTTCCCCTTTGGTTGATTGCTAAATAAATTCATATAATTTATACTAGAGGAGATTATTGCTTTTATTGTTTTGGGTTCCCCCAAACCAATTATTAACAATCAGGACTATGTATCTCATTAAATTTAAATCAGGTCAAATCTATTTATCTAAGGCCTTTTCTGATTTACAGGAAGATGACTGTATTCCAGAGCATTTAAGATGTATTTCTGTCTATGATTTTGTAGCATTGAAATCTATTAACGGTGATTTTTTTGTTTTGTATTTTCACCACGGTAAATACATTGTATTAAAAAAAAAAATCCCTCAACTTTCCCAGGGAAAACATTACTTTTTATGCCCAGGGATTTTATTTTTTTTTTTAATAAAATCACTGCAGTTTTAGAACTGTAATTAAAGCCCTGAATAATAGATCACACATCTTTATCTGTTGTGTTTAAAAGGAAAAAAAAAAAATAGCCCAAACTGTTCACATAATCCTGAATGCCTCATTTCCATAAAAAAGGTTTCTATACATATATTATTTACATTTTTAAACATGGTAATTCTTCCCTTTGTGGCATAAAATGTCTCTTTTCCACTGCAGCTACTGGAAAGCGACTGCTCACATCTGAAATGTTATCGTAATTTGCATCAGGAAACCCAACTGCAGACATTAAGGACTTGGGTGTGTTCAATTATGATTTTGCTGGAGGCTGTCCCTCATTTTAATGCTGCACTCATTGAACTACCTTTCTGAAATCTAGCTGATATGGCTCACCACAGACATGCTTCACAACATCATTAGCTTTGCAAATGGCTTCATTTCAGTCAATGCAGACTTCAGTTTTTTTGGCCAATTGTAAAATGGAAATTTGAAAAGGGGAAAGAGAAGAGGAAAAAAAAAAAGAAAAAAAAAACAGATGCACTTAAAACATGAAAAGAATTATTTATATGATAAAAATATATTTAGATTTTCAAAGCACAAGACTGAACAGAAGTGCTCTTTTTATGCTTTCTGAAGATGTTACTGTTAAAAGTCTTTCTACATCAGGCTTAATAAATCTGTAATGACATTTGATGGATTGATTTTTGTGTGGGTTTTTCTTTTCTTTCATTCTTTTTTTTTCTTTTTTTT
>VZRX01019805.1:0-34497 GCA_013398075.1 Notiomystis cincta
GTGTCTAAACCGGCACAGGCATATTACAAGGACTGTACTGGCCTCCATAAACTGAATTCTAAGGGGTATTTTCAAATTAGAGTGATGTTATTTGGAAAATAACCTTTGTGCTTGGAAGAGAACACTCTGCTCAGTTACCAGCTTTAAGTAGAATCACATAAAATCTCCATTCACATTTCTAGCAAAGCCAGATTTTTGCATGTGCAACAGAAGGATTCGAAGAATTACCCAGTAATAGTTGTATTTAGTAATGGTTAAGTTAGTAAACAGATGTCATATCATCTACTGGGTTTGAAGGGACGGGCAACACTGTCAAGGCAGAGGTATTTGGCAAAATATCTATTATTTATGTCATACAACAGTGCTGAGGAGAAAAAAGTGTGAGAGCCAGAAGTTAAAGACAGAATTCTATGGAGAAAAAGTCTTACTAATTCTCTTAGTCACAGTGGACCTGACTCACCACTGACTCACTTCAACAGCGTGCCAGGGCAAACGAACCGTTTTCATCGGGATTTACACCACTGTAAATGCAGCGTAAAGTTTTGTATCAATCATCCTCCTCATCTTCTCCCCACTGGATTCATTTATCATCCTACTGGATGCCAAGAAACAGTCACATGAAATGTTCACTACACACACCTGCAGCATTACTTACAGCTTTAGCAATCTCACATGTACAGTTATTTCGTGTCGTCTTGGTTCTGGCTCACCCTGCTGTGCTTTGCAAAGCCTTGAAAATTCCCACCCACATTTGAGTCATTTTAATTGCTTCCCACACATTCTTTATTCTTCCAGGTATAAGGTACAGATCAAATGTACCAACAGGAGCATTTATCCCAGAATGATAACAACTTACTATAACGCTGGACTCTCAGAAGAAGTTTCTAATAGTTGTGTGAGAAAATAAAATAAAAGCAATTAAAAAACCATAAGTGAGATAATTGAGAAAAAATAAATAGTAGAAGGAAAAATAGCACTATTGCAATTGTTATCTCATTCTGTGACATCTGCAAACAAGTTCTGCCTCACGAGCAAATTCAGCCCTGCCACAATCAGGTAAAATCTGGAAAAGGACAACAGTGCATTTTTTTCTACAGGCTTTCGTAAACGTTCTTGAAAACCAAAATGGTCTGTCATACCTAAAACCACTGATTTTCCACTCAGTTATTTCTATTATGGAGGAGTGATCTGCCTCTTTTGTCTTTTTCTTCTCAGCTTTGCAATTTTTCTTGCCACCCACTGAGACTGGAAGAGGCTTCTGTTTTCCATTTGCTCAACAAATCTCCTTTATTTCTTTTCCACTTTCCTTTCCCACTCCTTAAAACCCACCTAGGGGCCAAGACAAGCTGCAGCTGGCTCTCACTTATGCCAGCTCTTGATAGGGAAGAGGGAGTGAAGAAGGAGAAAGATGGCTTGCAGACATATTCCCCTTAATTTTCGACTTTGCAGCTGTGTGTTTAGCCCACCCATTTCAGATGGGAAGAATGAAGCTCAACCACCACTGAACAGCCCTGGAGAAACTGCCTGATTCATCAGAGGAAACCAGCACAGCTCTTTTCACGCTCAGTGTGGTGATCTGGGCTCTAAACATCTAAGAACAGAAGCTGACTCTCATTCTGTGCCTGAATAAGAACTGCTATTCTTGATCTCCAGATCTACCTGGGACTGGAAATGCTGCTGTCACATGCAGAACTGACATTAATAATCCTTCCTGAAAGTAGGAAGTTTCTACCTTTCTGTTACTGTAACATTCAGAAGTTCTTACTTTAGGAGGGAAAAAAGACATTTGAAAAAGCACAAAAAACACTGTAGTAGGATGAAAAAATCTTAAAGCTACAAGAAACGAGTCACAGGCTGCTCTCCTGCTATTAGCAGACATGCTGAACTGTTTTCACATGGGCCAGAGCCTCCTGGAGATACTTTATCAGCAGAGGCAATTGTCTCTGAGTGCACTTACTGCTGCACCACTGCCATGGTTACAGATGGAGCTGGAGGCAGAGGCTGGAGCTGCTGACTGGTCAAGGGAGGTCCGGGGCTTGGCAGAGCTGGGCAGCAGCAGCAGCCCCTGATGTGGTCAAAGGACCACCAGGAATGAAAGACCATGCAAAGTGCTTGGATGAGGGACTGAAGACATCCATGAAGTGCAACATTTGACACTGTCAGAACACTCAGATGCTGGCAAACAGCACTGGGTATTGATGCATCACCACAGCAACACATGGCTCAGAGAGGCAGTGCAGCTGGCAGGCTGGGCTCTGTAGCTGGGCTCTGAGGCTCAGGAGCCATCAGGGGGACTACTGGAATCACTCCTTTGATCCTACACTTATTCAGTTCAGATAATTTAAGAGAGTTAACTGGTACTACATTTTTGATAATGAGGAAAGGTAATGGACACCACAAGTGTCTGCCAGACTCAGAAAATCAAACTATGCACTAAAACTAACACATAGAAACCCACACAAGCACAAATGCACAGCAGAACTACTGAGGATTTTCCCCATACATGCGGGAGGAATTCTCAACAGAAAAGCGAGCAAGAAACTGAAAAAAAAACCAAAACAAAACCTGAAATAGTCATTCCTTCTTCCTTATCAACCAGTTTCCCTCAAATCCTAAACTTTCCTATGTTTTTCAGAAATAGTTTGTAGAACCCCTTACTTTGTAAAATTTACTTTAAAAATGTAAGTCTTAAGCTATCATCAAATGGTACTCAGTGCTCTGAGTACACATTATTTACAGGGTAAAAGCTATGCAAAGAGTTTGGTTTAGTTGTCTCCTTACACATTAACAATTTGTGAGTTTTTAGCAATTCAGATAATAAATACAGATAGGCATAGCTCTGTATTTCTGGAGAGAAGAGGTGGCTAAAAAAGGGAAAGGCTGAAAGTGGGAGAAAAATGAGGCAAATTCATCTAAACCAATATAACTGAGTTACAGAAAAGGCTAAAAGCTAAGGGAAAAAAGCATTTTCATTGCTCTTTATTCGCTTGCTGATAATATATTTATTTATTATTGTTTATTTTTAATGATGTCTGTTTTAAAACAGAAAGTCTAGGTCAACTGTCAATTAACACTTACTCAGCCACATTCAGCTACAATGCACTGATGATTAACCTGCCTTTGCAAGCCAGCAGCCCCAGATAAATGCAAGTGGCATCAAAGCAGAGATCGTGCCCAAGCTAAGAAAATGCCCTGCACCTCAGCAAACATTACACATTGAAAGGGCTAGTTAACGTTTCCTACCTTGGATTGCCTCCTTCTGCAAAAGCTAATGCTGAGTTATTTAGATGTGCCTTTCCAACAGTTTTCTTTCTTCTCTGCTGGAGGGAGACAAGTGGCGCAGAGAGCAGTTTCTGAGGAGGGTGGCAGTGACTCCTGGATCCTCTTGCTGCTCTGACAGCCTTCCCGAGGCTGCCCATGCTACAGGGAACCCTTCCCTCATACCCACGGAGCCGCCTTTACTGCATGTTGCACTATTAATGCCCATTTAATAAGCTGCTCGAGCACCTTTCACACATCAGTAGGTCCTGTTGTTAGTGAAACAGCAGGGTAACAACATTGCAGAATGAACCATTCTTCCACATTGCAGGCAGAAATTTGTACTCCCTGCTAAAGAATTAGTATTGTCTGTCTGCTACACTGAGACTTGCAAAGGGAAAGGCAATCGATTTACAAAGTAGATGTGGCTGCAAACAAAATCAGCTCAACCCTAGGGCAAAGCAGGAAACAAACGAGGGAAAATAAGATTTGTGTTTCAATTAATAAGTCACTGAGGTGTAAGTGACATTTAATTGACATATGAATTAATGGCATTTCTAGTCTCAGTCCTGCCTAGTGCCTACTGCGTTTGTTCCCTTATTTCAAAATAACATATGGTTGTGATTAGTAGATTTCGAAAACATATATTGATTATGCTTTTCTAGTCATTTACACATACATGTAAACCAGTAAAAAGTTAACCCTTTCTTCCCCCACATAAACTGAGTGCTGTGCTGCTCTGTTAAAATGTCAGATACCAAACATAAACATGGTCCCAACTGCTGTAAGTGATTTTTAACAGCACTTGTAAGACGCATTTATACCACAGTCATAGAGCTGTGAATCATGGAACAGTTGTAGATAAAAGTCAAGTGCTGAAAATACCCCTGAGGAGTATTTTGGCCACTGAGGGAATGCAGTTGCCTATCCAAACAGTCATGACCCCCTCACAGCCTATGGTGTGTTGGCCATTAAAACATCCCCAGAAGGTTATCTTTGGATATGGAGGCTTTCTCTAAGAATGCAGGAAACCACCAGCTGAAACAGCAGATGAAGAGAGTCCCTCCCCTCAAAGTAATATCTCGATGTTAAAGAACTCACAGAAAAAATCACACCAGTGTGAGATATACAGGACAGTACTTCCTTTAGAAAGAGTGGAAGAGGTTACTATCACTGCACAAGAGAGTGATGAGGTCTTGCCTGGAGTATAATGTTCCTTCATGCTGAGGGAAGGTTCCAGGTAGGAATCCACAGTGGAAGATCCACCAGCGCCACCAGAAAAGCCTGGAGCTGACTTTATGAGCAGAGGGGAATTGGGTTCACTCAGTTTTGCAAAATAAAAGTAACTAAGACTACTCTCTATAAATTCTCCTTAGAGTTCATCAGTTAAAGGGGACAAAGTTTTAAAAAAGCTAAAAATCAATTTTATCCAAAGCATTTTTTAACTATAAGCAGATCACTTTAAAATACAGAGAGGCCGGAATTGAGATGAAGTTTCTAAGTATCAGATGTTAAGGAAACCCAGACATGCCTTCCAGGAGAGGACAAGGAGGAGCCACTGGCTGTCACACAGCTTTGCCACACACCTCAACAGCTTTCCAAACCTTTTACACAACCTGCTGTGTGGGAGGGACCAGGAGACAGACAACACATCTCTGCCTCCCCCAGCAAAACGCAGCTAAAAGACTGATTAAAAATAAGGAAACAAATGGAAAGTGTTTTCTTAATGGAAAGGGGTATGCAACAGGCTCTGAATGATCATTAAAAAAATAGTATATTTTTTACAAAAAAGACAATTTCACTTTTTTCTAGGATATGCTTATTAGCACAAGATGAAATTTTAATTAATAAATTACTGCTCGTAATAGAGAAAAAGGAGAGCACATTTTTTGTGCTAAGTGCAGAGAAATAAATTGCAACACGACCAAAGGGAAATGGCTGGTCATAAAAATCAATGGCTTGTTATTTTAAAATGTGTCTTATTGCATGATCATAACTATTGCAGGATTGGCAGCAGAGATACAGCACGGAAATAAATCCTTTCTCTCCCTGGACGTTTTCAGTCACAATGCATTTTAAGTCAAACTACTAAAGTAAACTCCAGCAGTCTCTTGCTCCTCACTGGTTTATCAATGTACATGGTCAGGGGGAAAAAACAGAATAATTTCTTGGAAAAGACTGATTTGCATTTTGGAGTGCTCTGTATGCTTGACAAACAAAGCAAATCTTGCCCATAAATGCACTGGTGGGTAGGGTTTTATTTTACAAAACAACAGCAAAACTACTGCTTTTAAAAGCAATACAAGAATTAATCATCTCCATAAATGAACTGCTCAGCCCTTTTTATAGCTTTTCCAGTACAAGGTCCTGGGAGAATGAGTGCAAGCCAAGGTGGACTCAAGGGGAGGAAAGAAAGAAATTATAAACAAAGCTATCCTTTGTTTAAGCGCATTTACTACATGGAATGAACCTGGCCCTCAGAAAATGGGCTGAGAGAAGAATTTAAGTAACTAAATCATCACTGTATTTGTCTAACAACTTACAAAAACAGCCATATTTTTATAACTTATCAGTAACTCACACTAGCTGACTCTCCCTTCCTTTCTGCTGAATAAACATTTAAAATTAACAAGTGTTGGAAAGGGAGACAATATTATAAAATCTGGGCACAGAATAATTGTGGAAGCAGCTGTCCTCCTGACACTATCATAGAAATCAGAGATGGAAAAAATCCTATTAGGTCATAGAGTCCCTCCCGTTGTCATTGCAGGACTGCTCCCTAACGTAGATTTTCCAGTGCCTTGTCCAATCTTGTTATAAGACCTTCTAAGTGATAGTTTCCAGCAGCTCTCTTGGGACAGTATTCCTCTGCCTAATAAGTATTGCTGTCAAAATCTCCCCTCCCCTTTAAGAGCAATTTGCCCTATTATTTCTGTGTTTCTCCAGATAATATTCAAGATGGTAAAAAGAAACACTGACTTTTAAAAAATGGTTCAGGATTCCAGACAGTTCCACAAAAAACATGTTCTACAACAAAAGAACAGGCATGACTACTTTGTATTTTTTCTGTCCTCCTGACCAGGAGATAGACAAACACATCAATTAGCCTGCTGGTGACAAACAAACATCCAGTTTGATCCCAAGAGCAGAGAGAGAGAGAAAAGATCAGCCCCAGCTCGAAGCCTTTTGAACGGGTCCATCTGCTGCACACCAACAACAAATGCTGTAACCACGTTAGACACGGTCTCTGTGGCCCTTCAAATCTGTTTGCTCAGGCCATGATTTTTGTTCAGCCTCCTGCTGGAATGAGGTGTGTGCATTACTGCTCACCCAGCTGCTCTCCACGGTCTACACCGAAACTCAACAGCCAGTTTAAGTGATCCCTGACAGAATTCCAAAGAGCCATGGAAATCCAGGCTGATCCCCATGGAGGAAGGCTCACAGAGTGAGTCACTGCTTGTGAACAGGCAGTGGGAATGTAAAGAAAGCTCTTGAGATATGTCATGTGAAAACATGGGAAAACAGAGGGGATGGGAGCAGATATTGTGGGAGATGTTAGAGGAACAAGACCTACTGTGACAGCAGAGTTCTAGGACATGTGACATGCACTCATGTTCAAGCTTCATTAGCTCTGTTGCACACAAACCAACATATTGGTTTGTACAATGCTATAGAGAAAAAGTTTACATACATAATCATAAAATTTCCAGGTTGTTCTAACAAGTGTCCAGACATTAAATGTCATTGTAACCATTCAAATCCATTGCCTGCTCCATCCTAACGTCATCCTATCTTCCCTGTTTCACACTGATACTATCTGACATGCCTGTGCTTTCACAGATGGTGAAAGTCCTTTCTCCTCATCTATTTTTTTAAAGGTTTCAGAATCTTCCCTCACTTAAATGCCACAGACAAATGAAAGTAGTTCCCAGCCTGAACCAGTACCAAAGCAAGATGAGAATCAGTGCCACAGAGCTGCTCGTAGGGGAAGGGAGAGGAGAGGGACACACACACACATACTAACCCAAACCATCATGTGTCATCTGTCATGGTAGAATTCCTACAGTAGCTTTCAAAAATTAGCTTTTCCCAAGTTTGTTACTGGCCCATCTACAATAAAAACAAGGAGCTGTGTTCCTACTCAGTACACTCTCACCAAGCTGACAGAAGAATCAATTAGAGTCACATGTGCTCCCAGGTCCCACAGATTACACTTGGTACTGTTATTATGCAGACCTTTTAAACATTTTTTTAAAATTTTTATTACCCATGGAGACAGTAAGGACACAGTTCTTAATCACATCACAGCACATGCTATTGTTTAACCATACTGCAGGTAAAATATTACCAAATACAAAGAGCATTTTTGCACATATTCCAAGGCAAGAATCAGTACATGAAAACACAATATTGTGAAGCCAAGAGTCAGTACAGAAACTGGAGCTTCTGTTCTTCTCTTATCTCAGTATTAATCACTCTTTGTAAACTGCTCTGAGTAAATACACTCCAAATTTGCCACAGTTTTAATTCTTCTCTCTGCATTCACCTCTCTCCTAATTACCTTCATTTTCAAATCCCACCCCCTTTTAATGCCTTTCATTCAGTATCAAAGGTTGCCACCACTGAAAACATGTAACAACTTCCATTGGTCACCTTTTATATTTTTGAAGGTTTTAAGATGTTCTGTTTTGCCTCTTACAGTTGAGACAATTGTGTCCAAAAATTGAGAAAGCTGTCTCTGTACTCTTTCAAATTCCTTTTTAGAAATCTCCTTTCTGAGAGGTCTGTAAAAAACATTTGTTAATGGAATAGCCCCTCATGCCTAACGTTAACACCATCCCATCCCATCCAGTACAGATCCCCATCTCATATGGAGACTTGCTTGTCAGTTCCTAACTGGTTATAATAACTTGGATAGTTAAGTTTTTGTGTGACTCAAAGTAGATTTTTCTCTACAAAAAATCTCTGCCACACAGTTCATTTTTGGGTGCAAAAACAGTTCAAATCATTCATTTTACTTTTCAACAGCTTCACCCTGTCTTTGGGGAACATAAGAGTATCGAAAAGCAGAAATTACAAATCAATTTAGTGCAAGTTTTAAAATGTGCCTGATAACACATTGATTTATTGCTTCTGCTGCCTGAACATTCTCCAGTACCATAAATATCCCTTTAGGGTCTCTGTGTTTTACCAAATCATTAACAGAAGAAACAAAAAACCCGATTACAGAATAAGTTCCTGATATTTAATGAAAGTAACATTAAGCTGTTGCATTAACACTCCTTTGTGAGCACAGGACTGAACACAAAAGAGTTGCTCTTTTTGTGTACTTTGAGATGTGCTTGAATGGCAGGTTCTCCTTACCTCCAGCACTCTTCCTGTGATGTACTTTTCACAGTTGTCACACCTGATACCAAACTTGGCGTGATAATCCGTTTCGCAGTACGGAACACCATCCCTAGGGAAGAACAGCAGGCTGTACAGATGTTGCTTTATGGAGGCTTAAAGTTTACTAGGAGATTATGCATCCAAAATTTGTCAATGTTTCAACACTTCATAGGGTATTTATGGACCTTCTTGCCACCCAAGTACTCGAATTGATTAATATTGTTAAAAGCTGAATCGTTAATGAATTATTTTGGACCACTTTTCTGCTTTGTTGCTAAACTCAGTCATCACCCTTGTAACAACACTCAGTCTCTGAGAACCTCACACCATCTGTTTAATCATATTACCCATTTACTTTTCCACATGTTTCCCCCTCTGTGGAAAAAACCAGTTATTTCTACATATCACTCTTTTCCTCTTTACTTATCATCTAATTCATCCAATTTATGTATTATCTAATATATGTATTACCTAATCCTTTAGCTGAGACTGCAGAGAGCAATTTCTCAAATATCTTGTCTGTAAACCAAGTTTTGATAACCATTTGAATCTACTGACATCCTTGACCAGACTTGCTTACAGACATTCATGGATCAAACATCTTGGGAATGTGCTCCGCAGAAGCCAGCAATGACTACAAGAATTCAGCCTGAGCAGCAGTGTGTTCATGCATGATCTGACCAGCTATTTCACCACCACAAATGAGTTAAGATACAATTTAGAGATATGAAGAATAAAAACTGGAGTGTCAGCTTTTATTTTAAAGCATCAGGACCAGACCACTTGGACTACTGCCCTGACAAGAACCTGTTAATTTTACAACTTTACTAAGTTGTACATGTAGACCATTAAACTGATGAATGAAAACAAATTGCTCTAAGAAGAAACTGGAGACTCCTCTCATGTTTCAAAGTGCAAGTTAAACATAGTTAAATATGTTTCATTTGTTATACTAAAACATCCCATGATCAGACAGATTTATTAGCAGAGGCATAATTTCATCAGATATTTCCCTGGAGAAATATAGAAATTAATTTTATAGCATGTAAGTTGGATTTCTTACAGACTAACCTATAAGTTATCACAATAATTAATTGAATTAATTAAAGCCAGGATGTTTCATCTCTTGAGTTATTTTGTTTGGCATTTAGCCTTTTTTAAAAGAAGATTTCACAATAATTCTATCTTTACAATTTATGGGGGGTTATATTAAAAAACAAGCAAAAAAAAAAAGCACTGTACTAAAATACAGCAGAGTAGCACAACATTGAGACAATACAAAACCTTATTTAAGAACACCCTTTTCATAAATATTGTTCTCCAGCACAAGCTGTGAAATTAAATGTTATACTTGTGTTAATCTAAATCGAAAGAATTGTTGAAAGTCAGTGGGACACAGGCTCTGAAACTCCATCATATCTGGGTATTGGTGATTGAGTTACTTCTCTGCTTAGGAAAATTTCAACACAACACACTTCTCTGAGGCAAAATTAATGCCAGGTGCCTTGGCCAGTGAAAGCCCTCTGTGTCAGGGGCCTGGTGAAAGTGTTGACACAGCACTTGGTGTGTGTGTGTGCTTTGTGCTCCTTCTCAGTGCTGCCATCACATTCAGTCCAAGTCTGACAGCACGAGGGGCTGGAGCAGCACAAAGGCTTGGTGTGTATCTCCTGAAAGAACTTCTGGAGAGCACTTCTCTCATGTAACACACACAGGAAGAGCAGTACCTGCTTGTTCACATCACAGCACCACAGAGAGCAACCTCAGACGTAACTAAGGGCATACATTTGGGTCTTGGAAACATATTCCACCTGCTGCCTCTCAGTAGCACAGCTGCTTTGTCAAGTCTCATTGCAGGTAAATGGGCAAATGTGACTTCTACTTTTCTCCATTTCATTTTTTAAAATACAATTTATATAATAATTTAGACAATAACCTCTAATATCTTATATCTCTCCAAACATATATAAACAAAAAGTAAAGGGTAGGCAATGATAAATTAATTATTTGGCATTAAAAGGATGCTGAAAACAGGTGAAAATGCTCTTTGACTTACTTGCTGATATACTCTGCATTCAGTAGCTTGCCACATGTATTGCACTTAAAACAGCCCAAATGCCAATGTTTGTCCAGGGCGACCAAGGACTGACCATTTTTGATTTCTGAACCACAACCCCCACAGTCTGCAAGAGAAAAATCCAAATGAGTGAATCATATTCTTTAGGTGGCCATGCAAAAGTTGGTTACAGCAGCACAAGGATCCATCGGTGTCCCAGTAACCCCTCACAAGGGCTCCACAGCTCACTCCTGGCTGCTCACTGATGGATGTCAAGTGTTGCTGCCCTTAGAATGCTCTGACATTGCTACAAGACATGCATCATTTAAAGAAAAAAGCTGATGACTTCAGTTTCCTAGTGACCTAGGCTTTATTTTAATTCATTCATACTGTTTTTAACAAATACGAAGTTTAGCTGATTAATTTTTCAAGCATTGCAAATCAGCTTGATAAAATAAACAAAAAGACAGAGTAAAACAAATAACTGATTCTTCATAGAGGATTTTGCCACTGGATCTGCAGGCTCTACTTATTGTTCCAAAATTCTTTTTGCAACAGTGAAAAAAATCCAAGCTGAAATTCTGAGATGAAATTTCCTGTAACCAGTAAAGACACACCAGTACTAAAGAGGCAAAGGTGACATTTCAATATGTGAAAGTGATGGCTGTCTATGTATTTATTCTCTAGAGAAATTCACTTATATAGAGCTCCAAGAAGTGCTAAAAAAATACACATAAAACATGTAACAACTGGGTAACAAAGGTTAATCTGTTGGTTAATCAGGCTGTAGGTGAACTAGCTACACTCCTCAGAAACAGTAATTGAGAGCAAGACTTTCTGGGGGGTTGGCTGCCTTTTTTTTTAAGAATGGAAGATTTTGACTAAGCTAATAAAAGCCAAATCTACGCTTGGCTTCCACACAAGCAGTCCACCAGTGAGTGTCCTCTTTAGAGATGCTACATAGACATGGGATTTGGATCTGCTTTTCCATATCCCAAATGAACCCTCCAATACCCTACAAAGTCCATATCTCACTCACTCATCACTGTACAGGTTTCCTGTGTATGTATGATTTTCTTACTAAATGTCAAAATAGTCAGAATATGTGGAAAAATAAGGATAAATGTCAGGGATAAATTGATTCTAGTACCAATATCTCAGTAATCCTTCTAATCCTCCATAAAATTACTTCCATCTCATGTGGAAAAATACATAATAATTTTAGGAATTCTCCAGGTATAGCAAAAATTTTCTACAGAAAAGACAAAATTTGAAAGACACTTAATCATTTAGAGATACCAGGAGAGAAGAAAACCCACAACAATGTCTTTGATGGAAGAGAAAGCTAAGCAAAAGCATTAAAAAGATTTATCTAGTTATTAAGAAAGAACTCTAAGCCTAGGATCTCATTAAAACATTTAAACAGACCTCTTAAAATCTTTCTGATTTAAGGTTGTATTTAGCTGGTTACATGACCCTAATGAGGCAGTGTAAGTGAAATGGTAAATGTTTCACTTCTGAGTACATGATGATAAAGCATAGTTTATATTTTCCTTTAGTGGATTTGGAATGTATTGAGGGAGCAATAATGTGTCTCTTTAATGTCACCCTCTAGAGCACCAATACGTGGAAACAAGCCTAGCACAAAAACATGTGCACTACAGATCAGAACATTTGAGTTTTGCTAATAAAAAAGAACATTTGGGTGTGTGCCTGGCTTTAGTCCCTGCAGTATTCTACAGCATCTATTGTTTAACTGCAGTCAGAAATTTGTTTGTGATCTCCCCTGTACTGGGGATTCATCTGGAAATCTAATTTAATCTCACTGCTTGAGGGTTTATTTCATAAACTGAATGCAACATCATGTGCTCAGATGTCATTCACCTTTCATCTGGTTTGAGCTTGGGTGGGCAGAAGTGCAGCATTTTGTGAGCTACTTTTTTTTTTTATTCCCAACTGCTGTTTTCTCTGTAAAGTGCCAGATAATTACAAACAAATATTGTGGTTGCTATGCCAACAGTGCCTACTGATGCAGCGTCCTTGCCTTCCCATCTTGGATGCAGATTCTTTGGTGACTCAACTAATTTCAACAGTAGCTGCAGAACACATCAATTTGCTGCTACATGTTGATATTCCTCCTTGAGTACTCTCTCAACATCAGCACTGTCACAAGAGGTTTTCACAGCTATTGTTTTATAAAACAAAACAAAACAGAGAGGTAGGTACTTATATAATAAAAAATTCAAGGACTCAGGCAGAAAGAAAGTATTTTACATTCTTCATTTCTTCCAAATGGAATGCATGAAGGAGGTCAGAAGCAAAAGGGGAGGATGAAAATCGAAGGACTTGTCAGAGGGGGCAGTGATGTTGGGAGTTCAGTAAGTCTCCAAGAGATGTTCTGAGAGCACTGCTGAGATAAACAGGCTGCTGAACAGCACACATGGTACACATCAGACAGTTCTGAGGCAGGGACAAACCCAGTGTAGCAGTGGGTCAATGTACTGCTTGTTCCTTGAAAAGGTTTGCCTGAAGTCATATGTTTTTGTGCACTGCTAAAAAGAATTGCTTGTTTAAAGCATCGGGATCTCCTCCAAGAAAGCTCTTGTTTGGAGATACACCATTCACTGCTCTATGTCCTATGTAGCATAGCTAGAGCCAGCCACTCTGGATTTTCAGCTCTCCAGATCACCCAGGATGTCTCTGACAATGCTTGTTTATTCCTGAAACATTGGTTCCAGCCTAAGGATTATTTGCTTGGAAAACAACTGACATTACATATCACTCTTTCACATATTAATTTGCATGTTTCCTAAATTCTTTAGTATCTTATGTTTCACTAATTTTCTGTGTATTTTCACTGGTCAGACTCTTCTATATCCTGCAACATGTACAGGCACAAACCTCCATGAACTTGTGCTGCATGCTTCCCATTGACCCATCAAAGGTCTACTCCCCACAACAAGGAGGGATTGCACCACTGCTGTCCAGTATCCTGAGTCCCATGAGCTTCCCAGCTCTGGGGTCAGCTGGGAGCTGCATGGCACCAGGAAATCAGGAGATGCTGGCCTGCAGCTGCACTGGGGAAACGGGAGTGAGGAAGAGATAAGAAAGGATACAGTCTGCTAGGTAAAAGATGATATTTATCTGGGATCCTGGCAACATCATGGCACAATTTACTTGCAGGCCAGGTATGCCCTTTGAGAAGTCAATCACTACATGTGGGAGCTGACCTACCTCAGTTTGGTTTGAAAAGCAGAGCTGGTTCATCTCAGGTGAATTCTTTCAAAAGTCCAGTGTAAAGTGTGCCAGATATCACCCAAGTTTGAATCAAGACTCTCAAACAATACCATTTAAAGCCTATAGAAAGACTTCATCCATTTCTAATGAGATTTAAAAGAGATATGTATTTGAGGTTTAAATAAATATGTTTGAGATATAATTTGGGGGAAAGTTAAACTTTTAGTTTCCAAGATCAGGTTTTGCCACAAAGATGTGCTCCCAGTGCTCTTTCCCTCTCAGGGAAGTGGTTTGCTGAGGTTTTCAGGCACCTGTGCTCTGGGAAGACTCAGTGCAGTGACCCGAGAGAGCCAGGGAAGTGCAGTGACAAGAAAAACTCTCCATGGTGTACATGTGTGCACAGAGAAAGGGAATGTAAATACATTAAAGGATTCTGTATCACAGATAATCAAATGAACTTGTTCTGTCAGTTCTCAACCAGGCCAATAATGTCCATTATAGTCAAAGGTACTTTTCACATATGACAAGGAGACAGCAAAGATGGCCAAGGATGATCCATCTCTGGAAAAAGTGACAAAGGAGGAAGCACCTAACAGAGGGGGCCACCTATCCCCAAAAGAGAGTGGCATTAGCAAGAGGAATCAGTAAGAGCATCTCGCAGAGCATTCACACAGCAGCTTTTGCTGATGAACTGTAGAAAGGAGAGGGTGAAAACTCCTGTGAAGAAATGTGGGCAAAAAAAGAAGTTTCTCCCAGAAGTGGGCTAGATTCCTTGTGCAGGAAGATGAGCAATCCATGGGACACTTCCTCAGCCATGCTGAATCCAACTTGACATGATAGGCATTAAAAATGTTTCTGTCTTTGCTGTTTAATTGAATTGCTACTGCTGTTTAATTACATAAAGGTGAAAAGACCACATTTCTTTCTTGTAGTGTTTGTATCTTCTGATAGTGCACAATAGCCTGAGGTCAAGGTGAATGTCCTGCAGTGACATTTCATACATTAAACCCCTTTCCTGAGTAGTACTTAGCCATGAAGTCCTGCCACCGATATTTTCTGAAGCAATACTGGAACACTTACAGATCATTAAATCTCACATTGGATTTTACTTCAGCTGGACTTGGACTAAATCCTCAAAAATATTGACATCTGTATTATGTTTTTCTCCAAATAATTTGATTTAGTTCATTTAAATCAAATTTTTGAGAGGCTGAATGTATTGTTAATCCTGTAACGGCACCGTGTCTCTTTTTAATACCAGACTTGAAAAACCACCCTATACTTTTTCATGTGGCTACTCCATATTTCATGACACCTCTCATGCAGCAGAGTGGCAGAAGTCCCAGTTACACACATTGGTGTAAAATTTTGCTTTTAAACCTGTGCAGACTAAGAAGCACTGACTGAAAAGGGCAGGAACCCGTACTCACTTCGCAGGTTCTGTACGGGGCAGGAGCCAGCGCTGCTGGAAGGGGGCAGGGAGCACTTCTGGCAGATGCATTCCTTCCCGTTGAACGTCACCCGGTCACCCGCAGGGAAAGGCAGCCTACCAGAGCAGAAAGAAAAGCAAACTCGTTACAGTCTCACGCCTTTATCGAAATTAAGTATCTCTCCATAACGGAACTGATTCTACTCTGGCTTCTTTTGCTCTGCCTGCCCAGACCTCATTCGGTTTTCCAGCCACTTAGAGGCTTAAGTATCAAAGGGACATATCAAACAGACAACTTCAAATGCAGGTGGTTACAGCTTCTTAGGAAGAAAAATAATATCTAAACATACAAAAACACAGTGAGAACTCAAGTCCAAATTGTTGTGTGTCTAAGAGATGTAGTATCAGCCAGAGTTCATCACTAACAGGATCAGTTACAGAATGAAAATGAAATTGGCATTACAGGGAGTTAAGGAGAGGAAAATGCAGCTGCTTTTATGTTGTTAAATAACTGCATGAGAGTGATGACTTTTATACATTAAAAAACAGCACTTATCCTCACAACTTTTACCACATCAAAGCCTTTCTCTTAATCTATGTGCTCAGAAAGCAAATGTTAGTGAACTCTCAAGGGAAAAAACACGTCCCAGCTATAAAACCCACAGTGTCTACACTACTTGTTTTCCCTACTCAACAACAGTTCTCCTTACACTTAAATCATTGCTTTTTATCAGTGTCCTCAAAACAAAAAGCTCTCTGCTGTGCACTTCCTTGTCTGGGCACAGAAACCACGGAGGCTTTTTCTCTAAGGGAACCAGATGGACAAATCACTTCATATGCAGCGAAGGATGGTGAGGATTTAGAAACACATTTCACTCCACCCAAGGCTCATGTCCAACCAAATCCCTATCCAAGCTATCAAAATATGGCTTAAGTGGGGCACAAGCATAACACACACTTTCTGGCTCATGGTGAAGTCCATCTGATCAGACTATTTCATTAACATCTCATTAAAACTCTGCATGGCATTCCCCCATAAATGCTATCAAATTCATACCAAATGCGAGGTTCTCTTTACTACAAAAGCTACACAGATACTTTGTGCTAAACTTAAACATTATTTTGCTCCCTAAACTGCCTAAGAGAAGCTTATTCTACACTTGAATTACATTTAAAAGAAATTTTTTATTTCATAGAAAAAGAACAAAAGCAATGCTGTCCTTTGTTTATATATAAAATTACTAAAATATATTTGAAACCAGCTAAATAAGTGTTCAACACTGCCATCCATTCTGGACCATTGGTGATAACTTAAAAAAAATCATGAAGACACATGGAGTTTAAATATTATTATCTCTTTTGATACCTGATAATGAATTCTACTTTTCACTTTTTTTCCTCTTTCACAAGTTTTTATACTCCAAAAACTTCCTGCCTTCTCACTTACCTAAAGTTACAGTAAGGAAAAATACTTTATGGAAATAGCCTTTAAAATTGCCTTGCTCTTTGACCCAGCTAAATGATCTATGCAGGAGCTCTGATAAAACGAGGTCCAACACCATGTTAGGATAGATCCAGGGGGCCTAACTTTCCTCCTGCTTCAAAGAGGATTTTGTACCATGAATTTTACTCCCAACCAGAAGACACCACTGTCTGCAGTGTGACAGACAGGATGTGATGGAGCTGCTCTCCAGTGAGCAAACTTGTCCTGTCTTGCAGCAATGCAGCAGCACAAGCTTCTGGGTTATATATTCAAAAAAGCTCCCAACAGTATCACCTTTTTAGGTCATAACTGTTGCCTGCAACAGATTTTGGTACTTTTTCAAGTCAGAGATACTTCTAATACATGGAATAATAAAAGTTTTATGAGGTCACAGAAGAGTTGAGGTTGGAAAGGACCTCTGAAGGTCATCTGGCCCAAACCAAAGTTTATTCAAATGAAGACACATATATATGAATAAAAATTAGTAAATGTGATACACTTCTATATAGATAATACAAATTCATGACTAATTACCAAAAACTGTCTTGAAAATGGAGTGATATAATTCAAATGCTGTCCTAGTTTTCTACTGCCAATGTGAAAGAAACCATTTAATCACGTTTCCATTTTAACAAAATATTACAAAATCGAGTCTAGAACTTAGCACTACTAAATGACCTGGAAAGACACAATCCAAGGGATTTCAGCCATTCCAGAACTGAGAAAAGAACTTGTAATTTGTCTCCTACATGTTTTCAGGAAGACATCTCATCTTGAATTACAGATGCACACAGACTTATTATAACCACTGGTAATCTGCTCCAAATTAAATCCCCACAAAACCAGCACCCTCCTCCTCTGATACCATCACACCACCACACTCAGAGCCACTCAGCCACCCTGGCAGCTTTCATTCCTGTGCACAGGACAGTACCTTCAACTGGGTTTGGCCACAGGGAACCAAGGCTGTGTTCAGCTCATTACCCAGCTGGGCTCTCATGAGAGGTCTCAGTAAAACAGCAGGCTTTGCACCATTAGTAATCCTGGGGATGGTGATGTGCTGGAGCTGTGAGCAATTCACTGCTCTAAAGAGGGACTGTGACCACTAAACAATCTTGTATGTAGTATATTAGGAGCAGCAGGGAGAGAGAAGGTAAATTTATCTTCCTGACTCAGGGATACACCCAATAAAGACCAGCTGAGCACAGAAGCCCATCTCAAACAGCTGCACCAAGCAGCAGGTAAAGTAGAAGCAGGGACTGCCCACTTTGAATTGGCTCCTCTCATCACTAAGCAATGAGCCAATCTAAAGGGAAATAAGTTAAAACTAGAAGAGAAGAACAGGATTATTGACCTTCCATGGCACAAAGACAGAACCAGGCAGATGATGCCTACAAACAGGCCAAAACTCACAGGCACCACAGCAAGTCACAGAGCCTCCCTAGGTGGGAGGGCATGTGGGGGCCTTCCTAGCCCATTAAACTATCATACTTGGTTTATTTTCTAACAGCTCAGTAGCTAACCACAGTGTCTTTCCATTCCAGTGGGAGAGGGCAACAATTTCGGTTCTTTATTGTCCTCCAAATATGCAAGACATCTTACTCTAAAAATAAACCCAGAGAAATACTCCTTGGAGCCGTCCACCCCAAGGTACAGAAAGACTTTTTCCTTCCCTCACAGGTCTTCTAAACCCATAAATAAGTCTCAAAGTTTGTTTCACTGTCTTGTTCCCTGGGAATTCATACCCAACACATTTGTCAGTTTTTCTGTACCAGCTGACCTCTCCCTTCCACAAGCAGCTCTGCTCAAGCATTTCAGTGCCAGTGTGAGTGAAGGCACAACAGAAGGTGGTAACAGTCAATTAACAAGGTTTCAATTTCTGAGCTCTCTAAGTTGTGAGCAGGACTATATATAGAATTTTAGGCTAAGAGCAGCATATCTGCCTTCAAATACAATGATATCTCACCACCAGTCACCCACTGAACACTGCTAGGTATTGTAGAAACCAGGACAGGGTTTTAATTAGCTACTTATCCTTTAATAAATATTCAGCGAGATTTTCACAGTTGGATAATCTATTTTTAAAATGAGAATTAAGAGCATTTTTAAAGCAGCTCTCTCGAATGACTTGTAGAATTTTAATACATCTATGATCCATTTCCCAACAAATTTTATTTTATCCACCTGCCTACAATATTTGTAACCCCCAAAAAACTCTGGAGGTGACCAATAAAACTGTATAGTAAAACATCAAATCACCACTGGCCTAATCCAGGTAACTGTGTGCTCATACCAAAGCTCAGGTCCTGGTCTTGTCTTTCTCTGCACCACACCTCAATCTATGCAGCTGTGGGCAAGTCATTCAAGCTTTCTGGGAGGGATAAAAGAAAATATGAATTTTATTTTCAGAGCAGATGGATGGCCATCTATTCTTTAAATTGCTGATCTGACTCTGTGGATGAACAGTCAACTAAATTTGATATATGCAAATGAGCAGAAGCCTGTGGTCAGACTGTGGAGGGAACAAAGCTACTCATTTCAGTAGCTGGCTGCAGTTACACCAGGTCAGGTGTAATGTCAGACTGCAACCTAAGGACCAGCAGGATCAAATTCTGCTCTCAGGTGTACCTGGTACAATCACATCCCTCAAGGTGCTCCATAGGGATGAGTCTGACCCTGTAGATTAAAATGATGATACAAAGTGGACACTGAGTGCTATCTACCATCTACACGAATTTCAGCAAGGGCAAATGCTAAATCCTGCAAGCAGTGAGGAACAGCCCCATGCACCACTACACCACAGGGGTCAACCAGCTGGAAAGCATAAGAAGATGTGGGGGTGCCAGTGCACACCATGCTGGCCATGAGTCAGCAGAGAGTTCCCACAGCAAGAAGGCCAGCCACATCCTGAGAGGCATTAGTGTAGCCAGCAGGTCCAGGGATGTGGTCTTCCCTGCTGTTCATCATTTAGGAGACTGCAGTGGGCACCACCTGGGGCTCCTCAGGACAAGATTTACTGGAGGGAGGTGAGGGAAGGTGGCCAGGTCCAGAGCTGCAGCACAGGACACACGGGCAGCAGGGGCTGCAGGAGATGTACGTGCTCAGGGGAGCAAGTACAATTGTCAGGGGAGATCCTACTGCTGTCTGAAACTACCTGATGGCAGGTACAGGAAACTGGAGCCACACTCTGCTCAGAGGTCGGAGTGAAAGGACAAGAGGCAGCAGACAGAAGTTGGAACATGGAAAATGTCAACTCAGTATAAAGAAAAAAATTACCTTGAGCTTTTTGAATGCTCAGATAGTCTGTTGGATCTCCATCCTTAAAAATATGTAAAGGAATGCCATCAGCTGTCTACTTAAACTGGCTTTGAGCCAGGGGATGGACCACAGGACCACCACAGATCCCTTCCATCTCACATTATTCTAGGGCTATAGGGATGGTCCATATAGAATCAAAGAACCCTAGAATGACTAAAGTTGTACAAGACCTCCAAGATCAACAAGTCCAATCTTTGACCAAACACCACCATGCTCATGTCATCACATAGTGCCATTTCTATTGATTTCCTGAACACTGCAAGGGATGGTGACCCCATCACTTCTCTGGGCACCCTGTTCCAATGCTTAATCCCCTTTTCAGCAAAGAAACTTTTCCTAATATCCAATCTGAACCTCCTTTGGCACAACTGAAGAGAGCAGTAAGTACCCTCTGAGCCTCCTTTTCTCCAGACAAACAATTCCAGTACTCTCAGCTGCTCCTCACAGGATTTGTGCTCCAGACCTGCCCTCTAAAGAGCAGCAGACCTAAACCTGAAGAGCAGCACACCACCACCTCTTTGTCCAGGAAGAATCAAATATTGATAAATATATTTGGGTTAGAATCAAAATGCCAAGAACACTCAGATTGATTTCAAAATCTTGGTTTCAACAGCCTAGGTCTCTACAATACCTAGCACTGTTCAGTGGGTGTCTGGTGGTGAGATGAAGAGCACCACTTCATGAGGTGCCTTAAGAAGCACCCAGTACTGCTTAAGTGAAAACCAAACCCTTCCCAAATTCAGCAGCACTAAAAAAGTGAGCAAATAAAAAGGTTTAGCAGATTCAAATAGTCTGTCACAATTGCTTTGTTTAAGAAAAAAATTAATTTGAATTTCTAATTTTCAGTATTACCCTAATTTCTTAAGAAATACATACAAAAAAGATCTCAGTTCTTTCTAGAAGTAGCAGTGCTATATATGTAGGACTACACAATCTTCTGCTGAAAAAAAGAAAAGGATTTCAGCTTTCTGATTTTTTATATTCAACTGCCTGGCCAAAACGAATTACCTTCTAGAAGACAGTAAAAATACAAATGGATGGAAAGAAGTTTTATAGCTGGGTTTGGCACACAACTCCTTGAAAAATATGTATCTGCCTCTTTCCCCTCCACACATTATTCCCCTCCACATGGCACATATTCAGCTTCTCTCAAGATGCTGTTTTGAATGCAGAAAAAGTTAGATTCAAAATTCTGTAAAGCAAACATGAACCTGTTTCTTTATTAATCCAGACTCTATGTGCTAATCTATCCTCCAGATAAGGGTCAGGTTGTCCTCTCTTTATCACTTACATGTCACACTTTTTTCCCAACTTTTAAGCACAAAAATACTGAAACTAAAGGGGTAACTATTACATACACTCCTCCAACTGGGTACATAAACACCCCCACACCCCCTTTACTAATTACAGTAATACTCATAAAGGCAAATCCCAGATTTTTGATATCCAGTGAACACACAGCCCATCAGTAACAGAAATCATGGTCTAGGAACATTATACAAATCATGCTCACTAAGTCTATATAAGTTATTAATACATTAAGATGTCTCCCTGAAAATTCAATTTTCAGAGTATTATCACAGGTATGACAACCCATTTCTTTCTGAAAGACTCAAAGTCCTGCCCTTTCTCATCCTACATAAGAGCCACACTGTCTACCATGGCCATGTAAGAAGTATATGCACAATTTTAATAAAACTAAGCTTCCATTGCTACAGCCAGCCTCAACTTTATCCCTCTTTCTATTTCACTTTTACAAACACATGAAGCTTTTGAAGGAAATGTCTTTGGCAGCCCTCTGGAGGACACAGCTCCTTCCAATTAATGAAGCTGTAAGAAGATTGCTCAGCCAGTTCCTGGGAATTCAGAGTAAGTACTTAATCTGCAACAGTTTTAAATCTATGTTGTTATTCTTCCACTCATTCCTAGTTTTAGGCATTATCATCACAAAACACAACAGCAGAAAAAAGGTTTCACTAGACTAGGAACAGCACTGGAAGAAGAAGGGATTAAGCCCTCAATCTTTACTCCAGCAGAGCAAACACGCAATTAAAACCGGATTTTATTAAGAGTCCCTTGGTTAACACAAGATAGACAGAAACAATCAAATAGGATGGCACAATATATTGTACTTTTACTAGTTTTTCTCTGAATATGAATTCATATTTTTCAGGCTTTAGCTTGTGGCAGCCCTGGGCAGTAGCATCTGACTCCCAGGAGATGCCCAGGGATGAGCTGGCTCTCTGAGACACCAGCTTGCTCACAGAGGAGGGCAGCAGGTTGTGAATGCAGTGCAGAGGGCACAAAGAATACAGCTCCCTGTGACACTGGGCCATGTGGCACCCAACAGGAGTAACAGCAGCAGCCCCAGGAGACAACTGGCCTTGGATTCCTGACTTTTTTCTCACTGTTCCTGCTACCGAGATTTTCTCACTGATGCTACCATACACTTCCCACATGTTTCTATTCAAACCTCATCTTCTCTGAAAATAAGGGGAAAAAAGGAGTTGCTACTGACACTGGTTTACTATTCAATGTAGAAACAGTTCAGAAGTGTTACTTCAGCAGCTACAGAAATAGGGGCTGCAGAAGTGCTCATTTAAAATAATTTAACGATCCTGCAGCATTCTGGAGAAATGTGTCAGGAGTGCAAAATGCCTTCTGCTGCCAGTGTTTTCATGCTGAAGATGGCAAGAGCCTGGCTTGGTTTCCATGAGAGCAGGATCTGCCCACTGGCAGGCAATCACCACCTCTCAAATTCACTCCATTCTGGAAGTCAGATTTCTAACACAGCACCCACATTAAAGTCTGGCTGTAAAAGGTAATGCCAAATGCAGTTGGCATCATCCACCAACTGCTACTGACAGTGTGCTTTGGCCCAGTATTTAAGGTTTCCACCCATCTGTATGAAATTAGGGCACAAATGGTTCTCTTCCCACCAAGAAAAATGTCAAGGTAGAGGGCTTTTTACCTTTTTCTCCCCCTTTATTATTACTGGGTTTTCATTGAACAAATAAGTACCTTCTTTTGGCTTGAACAACACGTCTTTAAAGCCTACCAACCTTATTTTTACTGAGGTTATCAGTCAATAAAATAAATGCTGATGATGCTTAGATAGGAGACTCTTCCCCATAAAAAACACAGGTTATGTCTGGCTTGCAATGACAGGAGTAATTGAAGCTGATTTAAAGCATATAAACACATGACAGGATTCTTCTGCTGTTCTGCACCACAAATCAGTGTTACAACCCCCCTGGGAGACACTAATTGAATCCTGCTAGTCAGCAGGGCATTAGCTGGCTCTGATGAAGACAATACGAATTTGTGTGTCCTTCCAAGAAAAGCAACAGTAGCAGATCTGGGTCTCTCTACTGAACAATTAGAAACAGTGAAATAGCATTTAATACAACTATTTAGTTATACACAAGGTTAGGGAACATCTCTGATTTTCTTCTTAATATGAAATATTATTGTCTCAGGAACTTAATTTTTAAAAGCTTTCTCACATCTTCATCACACACAATATTTGTAGCATGAATAATTTCACAGTGCTGCAATTTAACTCACCTGAGTTGTTAGGTGCTTAAAAATAAATATTTTAGTCACAAGGGAAATTATTCAGAATTTCCAAGGAGACAAACTGTATCACCAAGCTCCAAACTATGAGCTGAAGGACTGACTAAATACAGCAGGACTTGGTATATCCAATGGCCTGAAACCCAAGGTAGGTAGTTTTTGGGTACAGTTACACTTGGTTAAATTTCTGCTTAAGCTCTAGTAGTGTGACTGAGGACACAAGCACATTTAGCTGGAAAAATGGAATCAACCAGTTTTTTGATTTCTCTTAAATAAAGAAGTACCTCACTTTACAGAAGGTACTAGTGCTGAGAATAAAGGTATCAAGAATTAGCTCTGCTCATCTCTAGAAGAGCTGTAATACTGCCAGGCTGCAGGCCAAGAGCATGTGCAGCCAGCAGTTAACTCATGAGATCCATTTGAAGTAATTTTTCTTACTATTAAAAGAAAAAATAAAGTAAGAAAAAGATTTTTTCTTATCTTTACTCTTCATGTTTGTTTGAAGCACCCAAAAGGAAAAATGTCATGTTCAACAGAGCAAAACTTAGACAGGATTTAATATAAAAAAGGCTTGTCAATCTCAGAGTCTCCCCTTATCATGGTTATTATTATTATTCATGTAACTGCTTTATTTAATTGAGATATTGCCACGAGCCACAGCTGTTCTGGAATTTGAAGTCCTGCTCCTGCATCAGCCCAGGAGGATATCTGAGCTCAGCAGCTCCATGAGCAGGGCAGGCTGGGCTGGCAGACAGCCACATGGACATGGACATGCTGGTTTGGGACTGCACAGTCACCTGCATGAGGCACAGCACACAGAGCATCTCAGTTGTGCCTCGTTGGGCTCTGAAACCTTTTGAAAGTGGGGTTGCTCTTCTGGTACTCCTAAAACTCAAGTTTATCCAGAGAAACTATGGCAGCGTTTCCATTTGCTCCAAACTGCTAAAATGTGTTTTCTGAAGGTTTAGTGGGCTTCAGGCTTCTTCATGAAGCCTTCAACAGATTTGTTTGTGCTGTTTCTACACAAGAGGATTGTGATGCAGGTCCAAATGGTTTTTATGGGGAAGAGTCTCCTATCTAAACATCCTCAGCATTATTTACAGTCCCTTGTACTGCTGAGTTTGGGACCTGTGTGGGGAATGATCCCACAGAACTGCTGAGGACCCAGCCACTGGCACTGGAATCCTTTGTAACTTCAGGTCAACAAATGGCAAAACAGCAGGCACCAGAGAAATAAACACACTTGGGGCAAAATGCATTACAGTTTCTAGATATATAGATATAAATACTGGCAGTTGCTAGAGTACTTTGGAAACCTCACATTTAAGATAACAGAAAAAAGAAAAACACATTTGGAAAAAAAGGAGGCACTCAAAATTTGCAATTTTTTTTGCTTTGTAACTCTGCAATTTTTTAAGGAGTGAATAAGGGAAAACCCTATCTCTAGACTATAGGTTTGAATGCCTGGCATCAGTCTCTCAAAATCTAGTGTTTAAATGAAACACAACTTCATATAGAAAACGTACCTGCAGACAGCACACACGAAACAGTCTGGGTGATAGGTTTTGCCCAGTGCTGACACCACTTCTCCCTCAATGAACTCATCACAACTGAAGCATCGTGTGCCATAGAGTCTCTGGTAGTCCAAAGTACAGATGTAGTCTCCCTGTCTCACAAAAAATCCTCCTTGAGCCAGGTCACATCCACAAGCTGCAGAAAGAGAAATAAAAAAGGCAGACTCAGATGGCAAGAAATGAATGTGCTAAGATGAGGTTGATTTTTCACCTGTGATCTGAATGGTTCCTGGTGGAGTATTTAAGCACTTCAGTATATGGGCTGATGATCACAGAACAGATGTGCATCTGAAAGACACTACTCTTACAGTAAATCACATCAGTCATGCACTTTGGACACTCATAGCCTGGACTTATTTAAGGTAAAAATGTCCACCTCAGCAACTCTGAATGCCAAGTTAAGGTCTGTAGGAGTTGAGTTCAGGGATATCATATACAACATCCAACACATTTAGCAGGTTAAAAGAAATGCATAAAACCTTTAAAATCTAAAGCATCAGTGTCACAAAGAATGATCTCTTACAAATTACAAGTGTCTGATATTCCTCCTGGACACAAAAGGGGTTTAAATACTGCTGTCTCTAAACATGGGGCCTGATGCTCCTGGGAACTGCTGCAAGCTTTCAGAAGTTAAATCAGTTTAATCAGCTTTATGTTTGCCTGATAAACATCACTCACCAAGTATGAACTGGGGGCATCTCCAGATTCATCTGCTCCTGGCAAAAGTAAGGCTTTAGTCCTATATATCAATCTGTATTTTCTAAACTAAACCTGTAGGAAAGGGTTAAAGTTGATTAACCAAAGGCTTGTGAGACTGTTCAGGGGCTTTCTCTGTTGGAGCTAGACTGGAATTTTGAGAACACGTAAGATGGGAAAGGAGAGATACAATGGTCTGGTGAAGTCATACAGAAACAGCAGACATGTAGAACATGACCATCATCCCCATTGACCAGGATCTTTGAAAACAGACTTGATTTGACTTAAAAGGAGAACTGGACTTCGAAGTGGTGATTCTGCTGCTGTGTTGACTACGACTTTACTGCAAGTCACAGCACCACACTTGTTACTACGTGCTTCTGCTCCTGGGGATGTTGGTGTAGGAATGTGTTCCCACCAGCAAATGGTGTTTACAGGCAAACCAAGCTGAACCACAGCGTCACTACTCACACACAGCCCACAGGAGAGGACTGGGAATGCTGCTTATTGAATTTGGGTTGCTTGTACAAAGCATCGCAGAGTTGCTCAGTGCCTTGGTCCCAAAATAGCAGAAGCATCCACACTTATAAAATTCAAGATTGAGAGTTACACTTAGGTACCTGAGAGTCCACAGGCACTTTGGTTTCTAAATCTAAATCCTGCTAACTCACACCCAAGCCTGTCTGCAGTGCCAGAATCACTCATCTTGCACCTGAACTATGAGAAAGGAGTCCAACAGAAGTGCTCAAGGCACAAAGTGACACATACAGTGCAGAAACCCCAAGAAAGCAGAGGATTCTGACCATTCACTCAAAATTACATCCAGTCACCCTTCCTTTTTCATACTCTTTGTTAACTGTAGCACAGGAGGCCTGGGCTCAAGGCCCTCTTTGAACCCTGTGTGGGCTCATCGCTGTGTGGGATTTAAGTTCTCATCATTCTCCCTGGAGATGCTAAGAGTCAGAAAGCAATAATCATGCTGGAACTGTACTAGTGCATGGTAAAGAACTGAAGAACTATGGATTTTAATCTTTCCTATAATTCAAAATAATTCCAATTATATTGCTTGTGTCAAGGACAACACTGATTAATGATTTATATTGCAATACATTGTTCATGTCCTCTATCCCACAGGCGTAACACATTTGTTTTAACATTTCTCTTTCTCACCAGTGCTCTCATTTTTAGGAAGGACAGGCTTTTTGGACTTTCCAAAAATCTGGCACAACGTGCTGGATATCATGAGTTTCTCTCAGCCTATATATTTCAGCTACGTACTGGTGTCACAGAAGCAGAGATCAGCTATGGATTTAAGATGATGCTGAGCAGCATGCTGAGCTGATACTGGGGCCCCAGAGCAGTTCTAAATTGCATCATACAGTGTCTGAATTTGCAAAGAGGATCATAAGAGAAAACAGTTAAAAGGACATAACTGCATTTCTGAAAAGAGGAGGGAGTGGTTATGTCCCTAAATATGTTTCTTTATGCTGGTAGTGGCACACCTGACTGCAGTGCACCTGGATAAAGGCACCAAGAGCCACTTGGAGCTACAAACAGGCACTGGTACAGACATTTTGCAGAGGGACTTTGAGCTGGGCTTCCATAACCAGAGGAAGGTGACTTGATAGTGTACCCACAAATTATTTGCCACTGCTCTGTTGTGCACTTTTGCCCATTTTCACCTGCTAAAATGAGATATAAGCACAAGCAAATCTATATTTATAGTCGAAATGGAAGCCAGGCAGGTTCTGTCTCATTGTGGCTAAGAGAGCCCTGGTGCAAAGTTTGGGGCACGTGGGGTCAGTGACAATTGGCATTTGGTGTCACTCTGTCCCACCCTGAGGGTACTGGGCTCTCTCTGTTCTGTCACTAACGTTACAACCACTCCCAAGGCATACAACTCCAAAGCAGTTTGCACTAATGCACTTAATCCTGGCTTCTCAGGACACCCTGCAGTGAAACTGCTCACCAAAGAGAGACAGAAAAACAAGTTATTGGGACTTCAAAGTAAAAGTGAGTTTGGCATCCTCTCACCAGGCCCCTTTCTGCATCAGCACCACTTCAGCCTCCCTATTTGCAAAGAGTGGCTGAATGAACATCACTGCACCACCAGCTCTGCTCCACAGGCCACAACTTCAGCCACAAACCCTTGCCTGCCCCTGCACTCCTTGAGCCATCTGATCCAATTTAACCTGGCACCCAGCTCACCAGAGAGGAACAGAGAGATTCCAGTTATAAAATCCTGGCTTGGCTATCAAAATAGTCATGATTTAAAGCTGAGAGGAGCAGCTCATTGGCCTTCCCAAGATGCTGGGTCCTTGCCTGCTACTTGTGTGGACAAAATGCTGCCCATCTGGGATGATCCTGCAGAGACAAGAAACCAGGAGAGGAAAGCTGGAGGAAGTCTTGGGAGAATGTCTGAAGGCAGCTACCTGATCTTACTCTCCTAGGAAAGGAAATTAGCATTTTGTCACATCCACTCCTACCCAGCATTTGTCTTCCAAAGGGAGTATGTGGAGATGGGATTATTTATAACCTAGAAACAGTTTTCAACAGTTTCTGGGGTTCATCTTGCTGATGCAAGGAAAGCACTGGAAACACAGCAAAATATATTAATGAGGAGACTAATACAGAGTAACTTATCTTGTCTTGGTATTACCCTGCATACAGGGTAATGCCTTTTCCTGAGCAGTTACAAGCTTTAGGAGTAATTTTTAAGTAGTGAATAAATGTTTGTCTCTTATTCTTATGGTATTTAGTAGCAAGCCAGTACCTGGATGTGCTATGGGACTTGAGACAGACAATATCCACACCATTTTTAGGGAGGGTATCTCAGGATGGCATCTCTTACAGCTGCATAATTCCACTCTTCAAGACACTCTGCAGTTACCTGACACCAAAATACTTCATTTATAGATCTGAGAGGTTCCTCTACTGGTATAGAAACAGACTCCCTTTTTCCCTAGTAACAGTATCTGAAGCACTGGGATTTATACAATGGGAATGGTTTTAAACTAAAAGAGGTGCAACTTAGACACGATACATGGAAGAAATTTTTTACAGTGAGGCTGGTGAGACACAGGAACAGGTTGTGCAGAGAGGTGGTTAGATAGGACAGGGCCTTGAGCAACCTGATTTAGTTGAAGATGTCACTGCTTATTCCAGGGGGGGTTGGGACTAGATGACCTTTAAATGTCCCTTCCATAATTCTATAATTTTATAAAAATAAATAGCAGCAAATCAATTAATCAATGCACTTTAAACATGTTGCTATTCCACTAGTATATGCCATCAGTATTCCATTTGCAGTGTACAAATATAAAATGCATCTATTTCCTGTGCTGGCAAATGAGCCTACTGAAAGCAGATTAATTTTTTGGCTGCGTGCTGGGCCTAAAAACAGCTGTGTCCTGAGCTGCTTGGGGGATGCTACACTCACTGTGCTGCTGCACATCACAGCAGGCTGCAGCAGCAGCTTGCACTGCTGCTCTTGTCACCCCAACAGTGCTGTTCTGCTGTCAAGTGGTTTGCTTACATGCAACTGAACATATCAAGTCTATATTTTTCCCTCCCACTTTCTGCCTGATGTAAGTTAAATAAAATTTCTCTTCCTCAGCACTGTGGTTTTATGTCCATTTCTGGTACTTTCCTCCACCCATGAGATGGATGCTGCTGGCTGACTAAGATCCCAAGAATGACACGTAGTACACTGCTGATATTATTCTCTTTTGGCAGCTAAATTGTACATCTTCATACACCATTGATGAAGCCTGGGATCTCATCCTCCAAAAGCCCATGATTATATGTGGAACATATCTCCTGGCCACTGTGCCTGTGAGAAGGAATCACAACCACATGGCAAACTTCCACCACTACAGCTTTGACTTAAGTTCAAACCAAACTGCAATTAATCTGAAGCAGTCTAAGCTCATTTCCAGCAGATGGCTGTGACTGTGATACTCCTTCTTGCATGGTCTGGTGTGGTAAGTCCAGATAAGCTTTTCACAAAGCTTTTGGGAAGTCTTTCCCAGCTCCAAGTTTGCTGGCCATACAAAGATTGGCATGGGAACATCATCTCTTAGTTAATTCACACTTCAGTCTACAGGTGAGCAGCAGCAAGACATAAGGAACCTTGCCATGGGGTATATAAACCATACAGTCCAATCACTCTTCCTGTGCATGAGTGACCTTATCTACTCTTTCCAAACACATCTGTGAAATCAAGAATACTCAAGCCTGTCAGTCGTTGGCAGTGCGTTAACAATAATACTGAAATACCACCTATGATCTCAAGGACTTGAGTGACACCTCATTTTGTTACTATCCAGGGCAAACAAAAGCTGCATTGCAGCCCCAGAAAAGTCTTGGACAGATCTGCTGGCCCCTTCTGCAGCTCCCAACCAGGAAATGCAGGAAGGCAGACAGGTCTGATGGAAGAGAACCAGCAACTTTTGGGAGTAGAAAAGATACAGAAAACTCTGGGGATATATCATATCCTGCCACACTTCACCATGCATATGTAGCACTGATAAAGCTATAAAGGACACAGAGTACCATTCACCCACCCAAGCTCACGGGCTACACTGGCCATGATGCCCATAAATTAATTTGTGGAGCAAGCACTTTAGTGCAGGAAAACCTTCTGAGATTCAGAATGCTCTTATGAGATTGACAAAACATTAGAGCCTACCAATTAAAATGAAGGAGAGTTTGGGAAGTTTCCTGGGCACTATGTAACTTGACTCCTATAATAAATGGGAACTACACATTGAGTAATTTAGAAAATATATTTCCATTTTCCTTCTGGAAAGTATATAGCTTAGAGACAGAGCTACTGCCCTATAAAAACTCTTCCACAGTCTTAGAGGTGAGCAAGATCCTCACAGCACGACTGTTTCAAACTACCAAAATAATGCCCAGCAAAACTGGAAAAGTTGTCTCATTTATAGTGATTTCTTGTTTTAAGGACTCAAACTCCTTACTTAAAATTTACAAGTATGCTAAAGAAATTTATGAAACAGAATAATATGCTTTAACCCATTTTCAACCTAATAGCCTCCTAAGTGTTTATGATAAAATACTGCTGTCATTTGCCAGACTAATTAAAACAGGTTTTTAAAAACAATAAAATAAAATATAACACACAACCCAAAAAAACCCAACAAGAAAAGCAACAACACCAAATATTTTCAGATTTTTTTAACAGTGCATTGGGTGCCAGTTCCAGGTTTGTAAATTAAGTTCCTGCCCTATTCACAGATATGGCAGATGGTCTTGTGTTAATGAGTTGCAGAAAGTGGGAGGTGGAATAACACCACTGTGGCAGTGATGAATTTCATGCAACAGCTCTCTCTGGGTCTCCATGCAGACATCACAACACCTTAGTGCTCTGAAATGCCCAGCAGCTACTCCTGAGTGCTGCTCTATCCCCGCTGTGTCCTCAAGGAAAAGAGCATCGCACAGACTGGAAGTCCCCTGCATAAAGACATCCTTGCACTCACTTGTTTTGCAGGGGGAAAACCTTGCCCCAAGAAAAGAACTTGAGTAATTAAAAAGACTTTCAGGCTTTTTTTAATAATAACAATAATTTTGTGACATTATCTAATGTGGACTGAAATTATGTATGTTCAAAACTTCTTCATATGAATAATATCTTTACTGCCTGCAAAGCTTACATAGATTTGAAAATCCTATCCTCTAATGAGCATTGAGCTTTCTACTATAACTTCTCATTCTATGGACTAGAAGGATGAGAATAAGGAGCAAATAAACTGGAAAACAGAAGTAACAGAGTTTTGGCTTCCTGTGGTGGATAGTTAGTTACTTTTTATTGAATGTTATTAAGATGTTCCATTACCAAATGCGGTAACCATGACTCCTCCCTGTTCATTTCACCATGCTTTGCTAATATTATGTATTCATTAAATTCATGAAAGATACTCTTAAAAAACTTCCATTAAACTCTGGTTGAAATATATGCCATGAAATAAAGGTTTTGCTGGAGTGCTGATGTGATGGGTGTATGGCCAGGACATGAGGGGCTGCAGAAAGTTCTTAATCAATGCAAAGAAAGGTTGCAACAAGGACATGATTACAATAAAAGGAAAATTATCCATTACTTTGTGATAGTGCAAGTTAACTAGCTGACCAAAATATGTTCATGCTTTAATTATTGAGTTGCTTTTAGAAAATTAGTGATTAAAAATTTTAAAGTTCAGGTTTTAAAACTCCACCATAGAACCACTTGCAACTACATTAAATTACTTTTGCACCAGCAAAAGAGGTCATTACTATCATCACTGTTATTTCAGTGAAATAAAATAATAAGCTAACAAGACATTGGTGAGGCAGCCCTAAACCTACCACACTCTGCAGCCCTGACTTGGTGAGCGCTACATTGGAGTTTTTCCTGCTACACTGAATTAATGTCATCTGGGATTGCAAACTCCTGAAGGACTCAGGAAGTGCTGGACATGCTGCTGAGAGTACCTGATGAGTAAGAGTCCCTACACTAATCCCCAGTGCCAGTGACACCACAAATACCACAAACTGTTACTGCCTGGCAAAAATCTGGGACTCGGAAATGTTACAAATGATCTTCCCGTAAATGACTCCCCTTTGGAAACGTGAAACCTCGTAGCTATGTTCAAATGTGAGTCCCTCAGATTACTCACTACAGCCTTGAGCATATTTATATCCAAGCAGATGCATTTGATCTAACAAACAAATAACTCCTATTGCTCAATGTTTTTAATATTTTCACCGAATATCTTGTCTTAGCCCTTCCCATTAACAGGACTTCCCAATAAATGGTATAACTCTGGGTTCTGTTGCATGTTCTACTGAGAAAATGGTATAGAAGTGATATTTCCAGACCTGGGCTTTTTCCCAATTCCCAGGACATTGCAGCACCACAGAAACACTAATCCCCAGAACCACGTACCCCATTCTAAACTGAAGATGTGATAAATTCTAACAGATTAATTAAAAAAAAAAAAAAAAGAAAATAAATGGGGAGAAAGCATACTTGCCAGCAGGGAAGACTGCATGTGCTGCACCCAGAGCAAGACAGCCATCAGGAGAATTTTGATTAGGAGTAAAACAAGATACCTAAGAAATGCAATGAAGCAGGTGCAGCACAAATCATGTTTTTTACCTTTATGGCTCAGTCTGGAAGTTTATATCCTTTTATCAAGACAAACCAGGAAAGGACACAGAGGTGAGTTACAGTTTTTCTCATGTATGTACAAATAACACTCTTGAGCAGGACAGTATGGATTCTCCCATTTAAATTGGTCACTGCCACTTTGGAAATGTCAGGATACTATCAGAGCATAGAAAATGAAGTACTTGCCAAATACTAAGAAAACAGGGTAATTTCTATCCTTATCAAAGATCTAAGAGGCTACCCAAGACAACAGAATTACAGCACCTACATCTCTCCTATCTGCAATTCTATGCCAACCTGTCTCTCTACTGGGTCTACTAAATCAAACTGTTGTAAACAAGTTCCAAGTTTATATTTGTCTAACACCATCCATTCCATTAAATGCAGTCCTGACCTGACAGACACCTCAGAATAGTTTATACTCAACACATTTTTTTTTTAATTTGACAGTCTGAGTCATTAATATTTTATCACTTTAGTAATTTTCCTTGGTGCTTTTATTACAGTGATAACAATTAAAAAAAAGAATTAGCAAACATGAGAACCAAAGCCCTTGAAGTCTAATGAAACTTTGCCTTATTATATCCAAGGCTTCTTATTCATTATAACAGTACTTTTATAAAATATGATTAAAATGGGATATATTTTAAACTAAAAATTAGGTAAAAATTTGAAGTGAGGTTAGATGGCATGTTCCCTACAGCATTTTATTAGCAGATTAGATATGCACCTAATCAAGAAATGCCATATATGAATAGATATGAATATAAACCTTATTTATAATGCCTATTTACCTCCCTAGGTCCTATTAAACTTTGATACTGGGCAAAACTAGAAGATGCTCCCAGTACTGCTGTTAAATTTTTAAATCTGGACATGTCTCTTAGTCTTGAATAATAAAAGAGTTTTTAGCCTTTTAAAAACTCTGAATTGTTTAGAATCATTATCTGGGGAATGTAAGAAGAACTGGATGGGAATGAAAGAAGAACTGCATGGGAATTCGTGACTTTATACTAACCTTCCTTGGTTATGTAATTTGGTTTGAATACAAAAGGCATCTGTATAATTGCTGTTCTGAAAATCACAGTCCCCATAAGAAAGACTGCCCAGAGAAGTTGTGGCTGCCTCATCCCTGGAAGTGTGCAAGGCTGGATGGGGCTTTGGGTAACCTGGTCTAGTTGAAGGTGTCCTTCCTCATGGCAGGGGGTTTGGAATGAGATGATCTTTAAGGTGCTTTCCAACCCAAACCATTCTATGAATAATCAGACAACAGTATGGCAATACACAAAACTACCTTTCTACCCTAAAAAAAAAAAA
>VZRX01019805.1:34533-72860 GCA_013398075.1 Notiomystis cincta
AAACAGTTCAATTTATTTGGCCCTCTGAAACCTCATAATTTATCCAACACTATCAAAGAAACGGTCTCAAATTTCATACATATTCAGAAAGGTGTGACTTCTTCCAGTGTAATATCATCTGTCACTGATGAGGTCATTCAAACAGACCTCAAATACCTCCAGACACCACACAAGACATGGTCACTTGTCATTCTTATCCATGGGCTCTTTGTCACTTTGCATTTTCCATCACTGTACAGTTGTAAATTCTGTGAGAGGGACCAAAATTTCCTGCAGCTTTATGAATATTAAATGTTTTCTGATGCAATCTATGAGATGATTTAATACAGAGGCAGTCAACCAAGCAGGCAGGAATCTCAGCAGGGCAATGCAGCCGGTCCACACATGGGATTATCTCTCCTGGGACAGTCCTGCAGCTGCACTGGATGCTGGACACAGCCTCCTGGCACGTGCTGTCTTTGGTGGATGAGGTGAGACTGGACAAACTGAATTGCTGAAGAGCATCAAAATAAATGCATCACAGGGAGGAATCAACCCTAAGATAAACACATTCCCAGAATCATCACCCTGCCTGTGCACAGCAGGGGTCATGGCACAAAACTGTCCTCCAAGGCTGAAAGCAGGTTTACTGATCTGAACTGAATACCATATTCTTTGCTAAATCCTAACACATGAACTGTATTCTTTCATCCAGTAAATTAAAAATCCAAGTCACATTTGCCCAACCTGATTTTTTTTCCTTTTATACTAGCTAGTGAAATGTACATTCAGAGCTCTGTTCTGTTCCAAAGCTCTTCTCAGGTAACGACACGTCAAATCCATATGACAAAGCAACTTATGCTTCTTTAGTAACAAACAAAACCCAGAAACAAAACAAAAACAGATACCAGAAGAATGCCAGAAAATTGATGGAAACCCTTGAAAGGTGATAAAAGTAATTATGGCATTTAAATAACGAGGCAAAAACCCCAAACCAACCATGTGTGCAAACTTAGCACTCAGTGACATGATTAGTAAGGAGGAGTCCAAGAGCCCTGACACCCAGCAGCAGTTTAACCACACATCTCTGACACTCTCCTGTGCCAGCTGAGAGACTGACAGGTGGCTGACAGATGCTACCCTGCTACCTTGTTAAAATTGTGATTTTTTTCCTCATTTTATCCAGGATCTGCCGGAAGAGAACAAACTCCTTCTTATTTCTTACAAACACATAGGAGCAGTGCAGCTTGCACAGCACATTCATCATCCTCCTCTGCATGAGGGTGGGAAAGAGCCCTCTGCACTGCCTAAATTTGGGATCAGGGATCGGTTCAGTGACCACATGCTGCATTTGCTGGTGACCTGGCATCATCTAAATGGAGATGGCCTTTATGAAATGAAAAATTGGATGTACAATTCTGTCTTATTGCCTCTGTAGGATTTGTCTTTTCTCACAGCAAATCTGTCAAAAGTAAAGGGGGCTTGGATTTCACCAAGTTAATAATATGGAGAAAATACCACAACGTTACTGAGGCTTCACATAGGAGACAAGACTCCTGAGTAACAGTTCAGCTGCTCTTTTCCTGAGATAGGTCTGAAAAACTGATTTAACAGTGAAATTTGCCGTAAGAACAGCTGGATTAAAAAGAATTTAAGAGATGCATGTATGCTCTGTGTTCTGCTTTAAATACCAATCTCTTCAGAATAGATGACCAAAATATTTTTGCTGTTCAGGAAAGTATGCTTATTTTTTGTTTGCAGTATGCTTACTTTGCTTGCTGTGCAATTTTGCAAAGAACACAATTTTTGACCTGAACATTTAGTCCTGTCTAACTCATTAAAGATTGCCTCAGTTACTTAATAGTATGTACTTAATCCCATGGGATTTAAAAAAATATCAGTATAGCTAACAAACAGTGATATTTTTCTTTCAATTTTTCCTCCAAAGTGGAATAGAAATAGTTACAGTAACACATCTGGAACCAGAGACATGCTCATGTTTCTAGACTGAGCTACAAAGATTAATAAATGGCATTTGAAGCACTGGTTAATAATGGAGTAAGAAGGTTGTTCAGTAAACATTAGATAATATTTATGTTCTTTTACATTCAAAACAAATTTGATCTTTGCAGCTTCCAGATAGTTTTGAAACAAGCAAATATCTAAAGAAGAGGTGTTGCATCAGTTAATTCCCTTTTCCTGAGATCCTTCTGCCATTCCTGTGACAATATTAGATCGCCAGGCACCAGCCTGGAGCAAACCATGTCATTCCCCCCAAATGGAAAAGCACAGAGGGTCACACTGGAATTTAAAGACCACAGTCCAGCACAAGAGAACCTGAACTGATGTGGCCATGGCCCACCCTATGGCATGAATCAGAGAGCTGGAGGAGAGAGAACCTCTGAGTTCCTCTGAAAATGTTCATTCTCTCCTAGCCCTGCATTGTTTTCCCAAACTGGTCTTCCTGACATCCCAACTCCAATATGGATTTAAACAGCTTCATAAACCACTGAAAACATACTCCAGTTTGGGGACTTAGGGTGTTTATAATCTTACAGTAAGCAGTCAGAGAGTTCACAGTAAATCCTTTCAGGCATGGACTGGATTGTAAAACATTCTTGTGAAGTTCCCAGAATCATTAAGTTACACACCACTGCTAATGCCCTACTCACAGGAGCAGCAGTCACAGACACTTACCTTTGCAAACAAAGCATTTAATATGGAAATATTTGTTCTGAACTCTCAAAACTTCTCCTTTGCATGGTTTTCCACAGGTATTGCAGAGAATTGCAGTACTTGATGGCTTCTCCAGCTGGCTATGAACAGCCTGTGGTTGTGAAACTGCAAGAGAAAACAAAAGGTAGAGCATTTTAAAGGCCATAGATGCATCTTCTGTAAGACCTACAAGTAATGACAATTAACACCTGGGACAAATCAGGTCAAGCAGATATAAGTTTTAACTTTTGGGATTGGCCAGCACAGGAGAAAAGATCTGCCAAAAGGAGTTGAGCCAAGCCAAGCCTGTCATTTCACAACTTTGAAAGCTTTTGACTGAATACACTTCAAATATAATCAGAATTTCTTACAGAGGAAAGAATCCACGTGATCAAGTCTTGAGAGCCTCCGTCTGAATTTCAAAAAATGATTTGTCCTATTTTCTCTTCAAGAAATAAAAAGCTATAGTTTTTATTCAAAAACCTAGTTTTTAGTGGGACTTGGTAACTCTTACACTGTGAGCTACTGGTCTTTAAATCTCATGGTAAATGCCTTTTTAACTGATTTTAAAGCAGAAAAATAGTTCTGTAGATGTTTTGAGTACTTTTGAAACATTGACATCCCTGTAAATACCACCTATATCTGATCATTAAACAAAGTTTGCTGTCATTTTGTAGGGAAACCATGATTTCAAGAGTTTAGGTTAATCTAGGTTAGTGAAAATTAAGTGAATTAAAAATTTGCTGCCATCTTGTGATGTAAATTAGAAATTGCATTTATTGTGCTGTTGATAACATGAGTTGGTATCTCAATGTGTTATGTGGAACAGGTGAGATATGACCTTATTCTTACAATCCTGCTGCAGCCCTTGCATCAATTTTTTATCACAGTGTACTTAGGAGCCAAGAGAGGAAACATCAGGGCAGTGAATTATAAAGGAGCTGCACTGTAACTCAGCAGATCTGGCTTTTTCCCTCTGTGAAGAACTAACAGGAAAGCATATAAAGCATTTTAAGTAAATGACATATTTAACGACATTTTCCTTCTGTAATGTGGCATGCTTAGTCCAAGGCTGGGTTGCTTATCTCAGAAGGATTGAGTTTGTTTATATTTCAGCTACAAAAAAGACTTATCAGCCAACCAACCTGTCAAGATGGAGCAACCTCCCATAAACCAATAGGTTTAAATGAAAAAGGCCTTTCCACATCCACTGAGTTGAAGGAGTCAGTGTTTCAGTAAGATGTTAAGCTTCCCCTCCCACAGTCTTCCAGGGGACTTGCTGCTTTTTTTACCAAAACACTTTCTACTCCTGCAGCTAAAGTGGTTTGGGTTTTTTTACCAAGAAGATACACAAGATTGAGCTTCTCATGGCATTATTCACCACCTACTAGCATTCTGCCTTGTCTGCTAAAATTACATGTTCTGTGATGGTCAAAAAAGTGCTGCTCAAGACAATGTGAACTTTGGAGCAGTCACTGAAGGCCTGGATATAATTAAGGACATCTCCAATATAAACAACATAAGCACAACAGGCAACTGGAAGTTTATAGAAAGGCAGATGCCCAAACTTACACAGAGCACAGAGTACACATAATTCAGGCTACTATGAGGGTCTGATTTATTCCCCAAATAAAAACAGAGGAAACTCTGAACTTTGCAATGCTTTGCTTTTGACACAAGAATCTCTCTGTACTGTAACCTGCCCAAAACAAACTACCCACCCTGAAAAGGAATCAACCCTGCAAGAAACCAAAACAAAGTATTTCCCCCAGTTAGTTACTAGAGTAGCTGCTAAAAGTTTGCAACTACAAATGAAGGTTTGCTCTCTCCAGATTCGCTAACAAGCATCAAATTCGTAGCTTATAATTCATGAGAGACTTGACTTTAAAGGAGCTGACCACAGCCAGAACATTTTGGCCTGAAGAGTTGCATTTGAAATATAAAATTCTGATTGGGACAATTAAAGAATTGACTTTTCTTCACATTCAATTATTTCCATGTTTCAGCCTTTCAGAACAGTATCTCTCCAGAGGCAGCTGAGCCTGGCCAGTGTGCAGAGCTGCCAGCTCATGCTGTGGTGTGTCCCACAGGCCAGAGAAACCTGGCTCAGGAATTCCAGCAGCAGTGCACAGCAGGTCCAGGAGGAACCCAGGAGCTCTGCCACAGAGCCCCAGGGCAGCCACCCCACCAAGAATATCCACTCCCTAAAGTGACAATAGCCCCACATTTCCAGAGAAAACATTGCTCTTCTATTCGCTTTCTTGCCCCTGGGAGTCCAATGCTGCACTTTTTGCAAAGCAGCAGAACATCGAAAATTGTTGCAAAGTTGGATTTTTTGTTGTTTTCTGGAAATTGCTGCAAACTGAAAATATAGCACAAACCAGAAAGATTTGTTTGCCGTGATGTATTTGGTGCTCAGTGTCCAGAGCTACAGGGCAGGACAACTTCACACTTTTCCTTCTCCTTGGGTCTCTAAATTAAGGTTCAGAATTTAAAAAAAATCAGCAACTCAGCTATAAAAGAAATTTAAAAGGAAAATATTTAGTTTCTTTTTTAAAATTCTTCTTTGAAATTCCTTTTGGAATTTTTCTATTAATTTTGAAGTAACACAAAGAATATTTAAAATATACACTACTGACAAAGGAATGATTATTTTTCTTTTCTCTCAGTTCAGAACTAAGCTACTCAGTATCTCACACAAAACCCCCGTGGGAATACAGTGCCTTTGAGATCATTACAAAGCTGTACTTCTGAAAACAGTTTAAAACATATACTTTTCCATCTAGCACAACAAAATTGTATAATTAATTGCATATTAGTTTATATTTTAAAACATTGACACTTGGTTTAGGTTGAAATTTCAACTGCTGACAATTCTGAAAAACTTATTCTGTTAGGGAACTTCACATTTTAACTTAGATTTCAAACTGTATTTATTGAGATAGGTTAACATGGCAATTTTCAGCATTCTACCTGTATGCATCAAAATCAGTCTTTGAAGCAGCAGAAGAAACAGTCAACACATTTAATAAGTGAAATAATGAATTACTGATGGAATGTAATGATCTGAGACTACTCATCAGTTCTTAACTAACTAAAGAGCTCATTAAAAATTAAATGCTTGCATTATATCCTAGTATGTAGAAATTTCCTTCTTAACTTTAAATTACTTTTTCTAAACCAAAATACAACTGAACACCTGATTCTCTAAATTTCCCTTTCTCCCAGACTACATTCTGCTCCAGCAGAGGTACCCTCATGAATCCTTAAACCCTAAAAGGATTTGACTGCTCTCACTTTTTGACAAGGACAAAAACTGGCAAGGAATGAACAAGCAGTTTCCACAGCACTTCTTTGTGCAAGACTTGTCTGCTGGGGACATTACTGCCAATATTCTTGCCAACTGTCCAGTGCTCTCACATCTCTGATGTCAAGACTCAGCCTGTCTCCACCAGGCTATGCAGCAGATAATTCTGCAGTTCTGGACCAAGTAGGGCCAATTAACCAGCAACTGTTTGCTGAAAAAAATGTCAAATATGATAAACTCCTCAGAATTACCTCTGTTCTGCTTACTCTAAATGTGCACTTGCTGCATGTACCACAGGGAAGGAGGGACAGTGGCACTGTCATTATTAAACCTGCATTACACATCTTATGGCCACTGTCAAGCAATGTTTTCAATGTGCTTGTAACTTCTGCAGATTCACAGAATATCCTGAGTTGGAAGGGACTGACCAGGATCACCAGGTCCAACTCTTGGCCCTGCACAGGACCGTCCCTGAGAATCACAGTTTTGCCTGAGAGCTTTGCCAAACTTTAACCATTTACATGAACATTACTCACACTTGATGTTCTCGACCTCATTTCTTCAGGGAAAATTTCAGACAAAAGGTTTAATCTTTTTATAAAGGTGAAAAAAGGTTCATATACAATATATTGATTTCCAATGTTAAAAAGGAAGCAGAGCACATTTTGGAACTATTTGGATTAAAGGCTGCAGCCTGATCTCAGTGAACACTGTGACAGGTACACTGGATCCATGAAAATCCACAGATTGTGGTAAAAAACCCATCCCTTTGGCATTGCTAGACTAAGCAGGATTGAAGAGCCTTGGGGACCAGGAAAAGGTGCCAGAGATAAGGAAAAGATTTGGCTGAGACAGGAATTATCTGGAAGGAGAACAAGACAAGCTGATGGTGGAGACAGAAGGGAGAGGATTCACAAGTCCCTGGTCATGCTCTGCTTGGGAGCCTGGGACAGAAAATGTCAAAATGTCACCTTCTCTCTGCTGAGCAAACTGCTGAGGGAATCAAACTGTTGGCAAAAGATCCAGTCTAGGATTGGTCTACACAGAGGATGAGAAACCCTTTTTCTATCAGGGTCTCCAACAGCTAAATGAGAAATCTTCATGGTAGATTACAGACCTGATGAAGAAACATGCCCAGAAACTGCAGAATTCGACACAGCCCTGAAGCTTTTTCCAGTTTGTTGTCTTTTGTTTTAACTGTGCAGAGGAACCTACAGAAGCCATTTCTGAGCTTGGAAATCCTAATAAAAATTAGGAAGTGTTATGAATAAGAATATACATTTAATGTGGAATCAAACCTCAACTAAAAAGTTTGATAATAAAGACTTCCACCTTCTTTGTTTACTATACAGACATAATTAAGGTCACATTTGTGCCACATTATTTAACCCTGTTTTAAAAAAACAGTTTAATAGATTTACTGCTCTTGGTGATTAAAGAAGCCCAAAATGATAAAGAGTCAAATGACACAATTTGATATTATAATCTCAGAATCCTTGAATGATTTGGGTTGGAAGAGACTTTAAAGGTCACCTAGTTCCAACTCTCCTGCATTGGCAGGGACACCTTCCTCTACACTACACTGCTCAAAGCCTGATCGAACCTGTCCTTCTGTGATTAGACATTTTAAAGAGAACTGTGATCTAAAGATGTAATTTGAGTGGAGAGACATCAGTCATGTGAAAAGAAATTTTATTCCTAATATTTGCAATCCTCCCTCAATTACCTCTCAATGAAGGGAAAGTGGTAATTCCTTACCAAGGTTCCTGGAAGGATAGTCCAGAACCAGAGCCTAAAGGCAAAACCAAAAGGAAAACCAAAGGGCTTGTGGGTGGGCACCTCTCATGTTCTTTTTGTGGATTTTTCTGGGGGATTTTTTATTGTGTTCTGGAGGTCAGGTTAAAAAAGCCTTTCATTTCAGGCTCATACAAATACAGTATCATTTGCCTGCAACAGCAATCCTCCATCAGCAGAAAAGATACATCAATTTTCTTTAGCAGCTATCAGCTCTACAGGCTCCTCTAGAAATCCACAACCGTTTGCTTCACGAGATGAAAACATTTTTTTGAGGGGAAAAATTATTAGACATCAATATTTAAAATTGTAATTATCAGCTGTTTAGTTCATAATAATGTCCAGCTTTTTCGACAAAGGCAAAGGCCACACTCCAACTCTGAACCAAAACAGCACAGTACTGGCAAGGGATATTCTGCATGAAGGAATATTATTCTACATGAAGCAAATTATCTTTGTGTTGACACTGAAACCTTTAGTCTCTATTGCTAGAGGTGGTTACTGAAAATCAAAATAAACAAATATGAGACCCAAATGCCATTTAGTCATTAAGTGTTTCAGAAACAGGACAGCATTATTGATTGCTGACATGCTGTATGAAGTGATTTGGGGACAGTGAGGTTCACAGCAGCCCAGAGGGGAATTAAATTTTCAATCTTCCTGGAGCAGGATTAAAGGAGACGTAGACAAGTACAGCAGCACCCGGCTGGAATTAGAGATTGGAGTTTAAGTTGCTTTTTTAACAAACCCTTCTTGTGTCAACCAAGTCAAAACGCTCAGGGCTGAGTTTAAAAACATCCAGAAGAAAACAAGGGAAAGAAGCATTTAAGTGCCTCTAAATATCCCAGTGAAGCATTATTCCCAGTGTATAGCTGGCCCTTGCTCTCTCCCTGTCTTGTCTGTGTTTAAAATCCAGTGACAAGGAGTTGTGCTGATGTGAGGGTAAGGATAACACAGAAACACACAATACAGTAATACATGCAATGATCAGAGAACTACAGGGGTGTCAGCTGTAAATTGAATTTAGATAAGGGGGTTGTTATTTGCTGGGGTTTTTTCCTTAGAACCAGTGATTCATTATGGAGCCTTGTGGGGGCCTGAGACCCCATTGGTCCTTTCCACAGAAAGGATGAGAAACAGAGTAATTGTGTAATGGGAACTCCACAACCTCTTCCCACCCATCCTGCCAACCTCACTTGGCGGTGGGGAGGAGCAATTCCCTGGCCCCAACCCTGCCTAAGGAGTGGATGTGTTAGATGTTCTGGAACAGCACATTAGATAACTGGTGGTAACCTGGTTTGCCCTGTTTCTCAATTAGCACCTTGTGTTAAATGACTTTACATAAGTGTTTCCCTGCTCTGTGGTGCCTTCTCATTACAATTCCCTGTTGTTCTGTTTGTCTCACGAGAAACCAGAAGATCATGAGGATAAAGGGAAAGAAGTTTTGCTGTCAATGTCCACATTGTGTGGTCCCTGGAGCCCTCCAGCTGGGCACACAGAGGGCTTGAGTGTCCCCAGGCCAGCACACGAGTTCAGTCCCTTTCCCAACAGTGCTGTTCTGCACCAAGAAGGTCTGAGCACCTCCACAGAAATGATCACTGCTCTTTCCAAGACCTCTATGGTGGCAAAACACTGTCACTTCTCTCTTTAGCTCCTGTATTACAAAAGAAAATATTCACCAAATTCAATAAATCTCTATGTCAATAGGTCTCAATTTAATTATTTCACATTGTCCAAAAATACAAAGTAAAATGCTTCCAGAACTGTGTTTCTTTTTGAAATGTACACCTGCTTCTACTACATATAAGCAACCACTCCTACAGTGCCTTCCCAAGGCATGCCTTTTCCACCACTTCCCACTCATCATCATCAAAACAGAAACCCACAGCTGATAAGGGCACACAGCACAACTAAGGCAATCTCTGCTTTTAAAAGTGGTTTATGGGACCAGAGGCAGAGGAGAGGTGTAATCCAGCAGGATCTGAATAAACCATATACAGGAGATGCAACACAGCTCGAGAATTCACACACCAGCTTCAAATCTCACCATATGCTCAGTGCTAAATTCACATCACATAAACAAACCTAGCAGAAGCTAACCTCCTGCCCTCGTTATTAAAATAAAATATTTACCAAATTCAAACATAGTTCATAAAAATCTCTGCTGAGTTTGAGTAATTTCTACTGTAGCATTGTAAAGGCCATTCTTGTACAGGTTTAGTTAGATTGCAATGAGAAAGGATAGAGAAACAACACTCCGAGATATCTGCATAAAGAAATAGGTTTTTTTTTCCCATTTACAAGCTAGTAAAAAACCTGAAGTCAATTTAAATTAAAAAAAATTTAGGAAAGTTTTCAAACTGAGCTGTCAGTGAACTACCAGAATCATTACTGTTTCCAAATCATCATTCATGTAATTAAAAGAACACAAAGCATAATTTACAATAAATGTTCAAACATTTATCCCCACTCTGCTGCGTTTCCACCTAAACACAGAGTTGTTATTCTCATGACAGCATCGGTGATTTAGTTACCACAGCCCCAGATGAAAATCAAGTCATTTCAGGTCTAGGCTGTCCAAAACGTGGAGTCATCACACTGTACCTGTGTCTTCGGGCATTCCCGCACTAATTCCCCCCCAGAGGGGAAATGCCACCAGAGGCACTGCTGCTGTGCGGGATCCGCGGCGCTCGGAGCGGATTCCGCAGCTCTGGGAGCGGGATCCGCAGCGCTAGGACCGGGATCCGCAGCTCTGGGACCGGGATCCGCAGCTCTGGGAGCGGGATCCGCAGCTCTGGGAGCGGGATCCGCGGCTCTGGGACCGGGATCCGCAGCTCTGGGACCGGGATCCGCGGCTCTGGGACCGGGATCCGCGGCTCTGGGACCGGGATCCGAGGCACTGGGACCGGGATCCGCGGCTCTGGGACCGGGATCCGCGGCTCTGGGAGCGGGATCCGAGGCACTGGGACCGGGATCCGCGGCTCTGGGAGCGGGATCCGCAGCTCTGGGAGCGAGATCCGCGGCGCCACCGCCGCCACCGCGACCCCAGCACGCCCAGGTCTCAGATGACTCCTGCAGCACCCACGCACAGGCGGGAGCTGAGCCAACACCTCGCCGTCACCACCATGTAAAAATAGCGTCCTGCAGGAGCCGAAATATTGTCACGTCCATGGAGGGTGGCAGCAGGGGCAGGGCCCGGAGGGACCGGATGAGGGGTGTCTGCATCAGGTGATACCACAGCCGCTTCAGGGTGGTGCTGGGCACCTGGGGAGAAAGGCTAAAAGAACTGAAACCCACAAACTCCTTGGCATAATTTAGAAATACAGGCTGAGGTAGCAGGGAAACCTCTCTAGACATTCCCCAAACATAGCAGTCCCTTCCCCCTGGTCCAGGAGGGTGCAGCACTGGAGGGAGATGATGTAAGCAGTGAGATGCTCTCACTGTGAGATACCTGGCAGCCAAAAATCTCTCCCCTGACTGCTCATATGGAGTTGGAATGCGTATCACTGGAATAACAGTGATGTGCTAAGCTATTTAAAGCACTACATGGGAACAGAATGAGCATTTCTATAAGGACTCTGACTTCAGAAATCTATATGGTGAGTACCTCACTGCCCTGGGCCATGCCAGACATGGTCTGTAACTTTAAATAGCCCTCAGCTGACATGGCCTGAGACCCAGAGCACAGATCTGAAGATCCCAGGTTCTAATACTGAATCAAAACTGCAAACTACTTAATTTAAAAAACATCTCCTATATGCATTATCTTGCAGCAACTGCCTTTTGACATGAAACTCTTATGTCAGCTTTTTATTTTGTTCAATATTGTTGTGCTGCCTGCATGAAGCCAAATCCATCCTCACACTCTTTTGGATCACCATCAGCCACCCTGGCTGAGCTCTCCAGATATTTGCAGGATTTGGCCTACTTAGTTTTTCCCAGCGGCTACTTCAGCTTGGCAGAAACACAAAAGGCACTTTGCTAAATGGCAACTCTGAAGGCACGTAAATTAATAGGCAGGAAAAGTGAAAGGGCTTTCACTCTAACACAGCCTTTCCTCCTGCTTGCCAGGCTTCCAATGCTCAATGCTTGGTAACTTGCATTTTAACGTTGTATGATCATAATGCAGTCACACAGTGCACTAATTTGTATTTACAGTTTGAGGTGTGATCCCTGAGCCCCCCCTGCAGTCTCACCCCTTGGCTAGAGCAAAGGAGAAATCACACTCAAGGAGCTCACAGGGTTTTTGTGGTGTTTCTGAGAAACTCCACCACCTCTCATGGGCTTCACAGGCACAAAGCACGAGGCCCCTGCACTTTATTAGCGGGATGGGCTGGCTCAGGGGAGTGTGACAAGGGACAGCAGTGGCAGCAGCACAGCAGAGAGATCAGAGACCTCCTGCTGCAAATGATCCAGAAAACCGTGCAGCTTTAACCTGACTTCTCACATCAACACAGACCAAACACCTGTAACTCCACTGTTTTGACAGCAATAACAGCACACTGCTCTTGCTACAGAAAAGGACAAGACACCTGGCTCTTCTTAAAATCTCAGGTGAAGTCCTGGTAGCCACAGCAGTGCTCTCATCCATCCTCTGTTTCAGGTCTGCTTTTTCCAAGGTTACATTAGCCAGGTCAATGCCTTCACCTTTGCAAACAGCAACCAGACAGTAACGAATTTAGGCCACTCTGAGATGGATTAGTTGACTGCAAAATCTTTATAACTTGCGGTACCGTGAGCTATAAAGGACATTTAAAAAAGATTTCAGACCTGTTTCCAATTAACTCACGCTTTTTTCCTGTACTCATTGTCCTCTTTCCCAGTGTAAGCTAAAGTGAATGTCAGTAGTAACTGGACTGGTTATAACTTAGTTTTAGGTAGCTCCTGCAAGGATCAAGGAGTTAGACTTGATGATCTTCATGGGTCCCTTCCAATTTGAGATATTCCAATAGGATTCCATGACTCTGTGAAGGTGACAGTACATAGTCCAATCCTGTTCCTGTTCTTCCATGTTCACAGCACTTCACTAGGCCTGTTTCAAGCTTTTTGCACAGTCTGTCTCTGAAAATGTTTTGGAAACAATTATTTTTTTAAATGTAGAAGAATATTTGTTCTTCTCTATAAAATATGGAAGTATTTTCTAACTAAGAATCTTTAAAAATCAGAAATATAACACCACTTGAGATTCAGGAACTTTGCAATAAACAACAACTTGTTTGCAAGCAACTCTTAAGTTCCTTGGGATTGGCCTAACGGTTAAAATTTTAGGTGCCCTATGTAGAGTCAGGAGTTGCAATCAACAATCCACATGGGTCCCTTCCAACTCAGGAGCCTTTATAATTTTATAAAACTATGACCCTGGACTTCAAGGGGCTCATCAAGTTTCTGCCCAATTTTATTTCTCATTAACTGCAGGGCAATGAGCCAGGTGCATCTTTAACTAAAACACGTACAAGCAGCTCAGAGACAGTGGGCTCTTGTAAAGAACCTGCTTTAGCAGAGAGGTTGGACTAGATGAACTCCAGAGATCCCTTCCAACCTCAACCACTCAGGTTCTGTGAATCCTGCATATTTATGAAGCAGGAAAATCAGGCTGAGGATCTGCTCTGAGCTGTGCATGAGAGAGAGCAGGCAGCTGTGTTTGCTCCAGAGGTAACTGGGTCATGAGTTCTGCTCTGCTCCTTGCTATCTCCTGGGAATGAAGAGCTTCCTTCAGCCCTGAAATCCATGATGACAGCCTTTGGCCAGCAGGTTGGATGAATGAATGCAGAATTTCTCCCACTTCCTTCTCCAGGCTTCTTTACAGCAGACCTAGATCCAGACCAAAGGTGGCATTAGCTCCCTGTGTTCCCCCAACTAGAATGAAAGCATCATCTAATATTCTTCAGAAAACTGCACACCCAAAATAGGGAGCAGAAATCAAACATAAATGCTGCAAAGCCTTTGGCAGAGCTTTTTTTAAAGGAAAAAAGCGGTGTATCAAAGCTAAAAATAGGGTGCAAAAAATGCTTAGAGAACTGAAGAAACCAAACTCTGTCCCATAATGAAGTGAGAGTACTAGCACGTCCAGAATGCAGCTTGCAAAGTGACACAGGCCAGAGGATAAAGGGATAGGGTCTGGTTAGCAGCAGAGAGACAACCAGAGCCACAGCAATGATCCCACAGGTCACACACATTCAGGAATTAACCTGCCACTCAGGGCATCTGCTGACCGTGTGACACTCATAGGGGTTGCCAGCAAAATGGAGCAGACATCAGAGAAGTAAAGGTCTCCTCAAGCAGAGGTCATAGGCTAAAATTTAGCTCAGAAAAAAACCTGTCATCTAATAAGGATAAGGCAAGCAATTAACAAAAGGTATTCGTTTCTAAAAGGTCAGGCACTACAGGGGACTTTTCACAGAAAGGACTTCAGAGAGCAAGAGGGAAACTGTATACCCAGTGGTGAGCCAGGATAATGGGATGTATTGTGTTAAGGGAAGGCATCCTGGCTGCAACAGAAAAGGTACTGTTACAAGAACACCCAGAAAAAAAAAACCAGAATCCAAGCCCAGCGTTTTATGGGAGGGAAATCAAAGAAGCAGGACGAGGCAATAAATGTCAGTTGACGTGGCCAAAAATTGCACGTGGTAGGCATGAGAGTTAGAAAAACTCATTTATATATTTGAATACAGGAGGATTTAAACTACAATGTGAATTTGGCATTTAGGGGATCGTGAGTGGTGCAAGAAAGATGACAGCCACTGCAAAGATGCCAAGATAATTTTGGGGTTTTTCTTCTGGGACTAAATGAATGCATGGAGCACGTTTTTAAGGCAGGATTTTTCTGTGTGGGCTGGTGCTACAGGCACACAAAGAGAGAAAGAGATTACTAAATTTTATCATTATTTTATACATATAAAATTGCCATTTAAATTGTCTGGATTTTTAATCAATGGAAATTTCAAGTGCTTACATAGGGAATAAACAAAAGTATTACCTAAAGAATTAGATAAACTTAAAGGACCTTCATTGCATTGCTCTCTTCTAAAACATTACACAGACATTGCCATAATTCTGCAATCATCAGTCAGCTATCATACAAAATTATCAAATGATGATGTGGGTTGGATGCTTTTCAGAAAAAAAAAAAGGATTCATCTGCTAATGTGTTTTAATTAGAATCAATAAATTTAATTGTTAAGGTTTCTTATAAAAAAAAAATTAAAAATGCACACCACCCCCATCATCCCCCCCAAAATGGGACACTTTGAGAATTAAGCCTGGGTCTAGGTCTAATGCCACACATGTAAGTCCAAAGCTGTAAGGCTGGAAACCCCTCCTCATGCCTGCTCCTTGACACATTCAAACGCACAGTAAGGTGATTTTTCACTTCCCATTTCCCAGCTGTCAGGGCTGACTGTGGGAAAGCACCTTTGGCATCCACAGGTAGTGAAAACAGCTTTGTGTGCTTGTTTGTAGCTTGTGTTTTTCATGGGTGTGGGGTACCAAGTGCTTTCCTCGGTGTCACCCAGTGGAGCTGAGAAGTTTCCATTTGAAGAGTTACCTCCCTTGCTTTCCCAGAAACAACAGCTCTGTGACCATAGAGACTTTTGTGGATCCTTGTCACATTTGTTGGATGCACTCATCCCACAAGCCTGGGATGCCTTTCCACAAACCCTGCAGCTCAGTCCAGCCGCTGTGCATGGCACGACCAGGGCAGTCAAGAGATGGCCAAACACACGTGCAGAGACCACCCTCTGCCAAAAAGCTGACCATCCTCTTCAGACTGGGGCCACCTGAACCAGTGGCAAGGTGAGTTTTACACCAATAGATCCAATAGGGAACCATGGGTGCAAATTCCTCTTCCTCAGAGGCTCAAGCAGCTGCACATCCAACCCTGGTGCTTGCACAGACAGCTTTGCTCAGATTTACAAAGGAGAGAAACAAAAAAATGATGAAAAAGTTATGAAATTTATCTTTAGGATTGGGACTGCAAATCCCAAGTGAAAAGTCCTGAAGAAGAAATCTGCTCCAGAGGGGAGTGGGGATTTCAGACACATTCTCATCTGCAATGCTCTGTGTCCTGTGCACACACTCACAATCACCAGTGCTTTAATCCTTGCCTTTAGCCCACAGTGACCATGCCAGAGAACATTTTTCTGCCTGCTTTCCAAATCCCATTCTCTGTAAAGGGATGTAGCTGCAAAGCAGCAGGTCAGATCCAAATCCTACTTAAACGCATTCATTTTGGTTGATGATCATCGAGGAATTTGTCAACAATGCAAAGTGCTGTTTTGAAAATAAAAAAGAAGTCATCATTGGACATGTGATGCTGTTACACTTAACCCTGTTCCCAGTAAAGTCCACCAGTAAAACTGTTATTAATCTGGGTCAAAGACTTTCATCAGCATTCATTTCTGAATTCTGTCAAGTTTTGATCTTAGCAGTTGGCTCATCACAACCAGAAAGTTCAGCCTTTCCCTGGCTCGCCTGAGGTTACAATCAATGATTTCCCATCAATAACATCTGAAATGCAATTATGTCTCTAAGCTCACTTTAATACCAAGAAACAAAGCATTTGGTTTTGTTTTTTTTTTTTTTTTTCTTGGAGTGTGTCTAAATTAACTGATATTCTTTATTGCTCAGTCCCACCATAAGCAGCTCTAAAATCCTAAGAATCAACTTAAACAAAATCACTGGACTCTGTATCTGTTACTGTTCTGCACCTCCCCGGCTGCCTGATGATCACTTGTAGCACCTCCACCAGTTACCCAAACCATATTCCTGCCAGTTGCCTCATCTTTAGGGCATTCTTTTGTGGAGAGCCGTGACCCAACAGCAGGAGCTGCCACTGTGGTGCTATTCCTGCCCCCAGGTCTGGAGCACCTGCTGGATGCACCCCTGCTCTCCATCACTCCTCGCACCAGCATCTGCTCCGTTTGTCCTCCAGTGGGGGAGGAGAACAAGCACATTCCCTGGCTTGGAAATGAGCAAATGTTTGCAACGGGGAGAAACAGTGTAGAAGGAATTTCCACGGCTCATTTGTCTTTCCATTCCCCGGTACAAACAGAGTAATAATAACAACAATGTTGCCTGTTTGTTACAACACCAAAAAGCAAAAGCAAAATAAAATATTATAGAAAGCAATCGTTCATTTTGCTAGCCAAGCCGCAATATATCACCCCCAATCATTAATTAATATAATATACTAACTTTTCACTAATGCTATATGAAATGTTTCCAAAAGGATTACAAATAATAATTTAAGTACCTTTTTGCAAAGCCTCTTTCCTATTTATTTTAGTCTACGGCATAAAAAATGTATAAAATAATTACTTTGGAATATAAAACTGAGCTCCTGCTTTTATTTGCTTTGCTTAATTTGGCATTTTAAAGGAATTAGCTCTTCTTTTATTGCAGTAATAGAATTACTTCAAATATATAGAGATATTTATGTTACTGAAGTTCTAGTGCTAAAGTCACATTATCTTACACAGTGCAAATTAGTTATCTTTGGTAAATTTGTCACAGCGTAAGAATTTCTTCTTAGATTCAGTTACACCCATACAAATCTAATTCTGTTTCATCCCCATCAGACACACCAGCACGTTGCCTCCTTTTTCACATTCAGGCTACAAAATTTCTGCAATCAATTATCTTTTGACACCACATTCATAGCAGAAACATGTTATAATCACACAAACACGACCCCAGAGCCTTCAGCTACAGTGCTACTTCTTGCAGTTCTGCAAATAACAGTTCTATTACCAACAGGAACATTTTTGAGATATCTATACAACATGCTTTTTGACCAAGTTTTGAGTTGCTTAATTTGCAAGCCACCACCTCATTACGACAGTAAAAAAGTTTTAGTTCAAACTGAATATTTTGTTCTGAAGCTTTATATTCACCTTTTACAGACAGAATGGGAAGCAGCAACATCATCTGATAAAATCATGTCTTATTTATAAAAAGAAAGACATTGCACAGCATTTTGCCCAGGTAATGTACAGAAATGCAATTCACTGAAGGACAGATGAAAATCCAATGCCAAATTCCACACTAACCTCTCTCCCCTAATTTCAACAGTGTTGAAACATGAAGTATCTTTCTTTATTGTGTCAAGTGAACAGTAGTGTGGTCAGGAGATCCTGAAGCCCACAGTTCCCCATCCAGCCTCTGCACCCAGGTTGCTTTTGGAGGGAGACTTTAGTTTGGAAGAGAGGGAAACTGCTAGCCAAGGTCTGATGGCAGGGTTATGTCGGGGTGAGGCTGTGGGAGCACAAAAAGGGCTGCCAGAGTCTTCACACTACCTGCATTTGTTCAATTCACTGGAAGAGAAGGGGGGAGAGCAGGCTCAGGGCAGACCTCATCAGAGCACTGCTGTATTTAAAGAGCAGCTACAAGAAGGATGAAGGCTTCTCTCTCTGTACATGGAGAAGATGGGACAAGTATGAGTTGCACCAGGAGAGGTTTCATTTTGACATAAGAAAGAGATTACTTCCAATGAGAACAATCCTGCCCTGGAACAGCCTCCCCAGCGATGTGGAGGAGTCCCCATTGCTGGAGGTTTTCAGGATGCAATTGGAAAGGGTGCCAGGTAATCTTATCTAGATTCCTTTCCACACAACAGGTTCAACCAGGTGATCTTTCAAGGTCCCTTCCAACCTGAGTTGTTCGATGGTTCTGCAAACAAACTCAGTCCTGCATGATAAAAACTGTAATTCAGAAATTAATTTCTGTTCATCCAGGGAGAAAAGTGTAAAATATGGTTGGAGACCAATACCAAAAGAATACTTTTCAAATCAAAACAACAGAAAGCAAAAGAAACTGTTTTGAGGGACTTTCTTAATCTAAATTGCCTTTTAGCTTCACTGGGACTGAATCTGGTTAATTCCCCACATTCTACACAAAACATACAATTAATCTAAAATTGGAGCAAAGGCCTGGTGAACACCAAGAACCTTTATTTCCCTCTGTCTCCAGAGAAGCCTTTATCTCTGTCCCTAATGGAGAAAAGCCTAGCAAGTCACTGCAATGTGGAGCTTGACAGCCCCCTGGGCAGATGTAGGTCACTCCTCCTCCTCCTCACAAGGGCAAGGAAACCAGGAGTTTCATCTGGCTGCAGGCTGCTCCAGTTGCCAATAATCCCACCAGTTGGAGTCCTCAGTAAGAACCCACTCTGGCAGCAATGACGCAGGACGCCGTCCCTTGACCTACGCGCTGCCAGGGTGACACCGGGGCTGTCGGGCCACCACAGACACAGCTGTTCAAGGACCCAGCTCGAGCCATGACACGTTCTGCCACCTCCCTTCTTGCTGTGTGTATGGCTCTGAGGCTGTTTGCACCCACAGTCCTCCCTCCCTAAGCACTTTGGGTCCCTTCCACCACCCCACACAGGCTGGTCGCTTACATACGGGTTTGGTCTTTGGGCTCTTTGGCATTATGTAGAAGCAGAATTAATCATGCACAGCCAAATCTGGGGGACCATGGAGTGCAGGAATGTGGCCACACACAGCCAGCAAGGAGCTCAATAAGCACATGGAGCCCCACCAAACCCCCCAACAGTTTATGAACAGAGGTCAAACTATGGCCATGAGGTGATGGGCTCATCCAGAGTAGCACAACAGCCAATCTACTTGCAATCAGGTCCATTTACTCCTAATTTAGCTCTGTTTTCCCACAAATGCTCCTCCCTGACTGCCTTTAATGTCTCCTTTCCACAATCCAATCCTTCTCCTGGGCACACAGTTTCTTCACATTTCCCTTCCACCACGTTGCTGGAGGAAGTGAGTCTCCCTTAGTGCTCCCCAGGGCTGTGACACATGGGAGCTCTGTTCACCCTTCCCCACTGCTGACCACGTACCAAAGGAGCTCCAAAGCACACTCTGACTCTGCTCTACTCCTAGAGCAACACAGAAAAATAACAGTTTTAATTAAAGGGAAGTCCAACTTTAGTTTAATGCAACACACAGAAAGAAAAAGTGTTCCATGCTACCACAGCGCATTTCCAGCGTTTATTTCCAAAACAGAATATAAACAAAGATAAATCTCCTCCCAATCCAAATACTCCTAAAAGTAAATGATGACTCAGATGATAAATACCCTTCCTATCACATCCCACTTCTCTCTATCATTTGGAGTGACAGCCTTGCTCTCACTGAATTAAAGAAAGACAATTCTGCTTTGTAATGAATGAAATCAACATTCTCTCCTGTATGACTTGTTTTTCTGCAGTGCTAAGCACTATCATTACCTAGGCTTTAAAACTTTTTCATTTTAAAAGTGTTTCTGTAGGAACAGACCTGAATTTCAAAAATTTATTTTACTTTACTAGGTAATCTCTTAAAACACAGATGTGACTGTGGCACTGAGAGAGGTACCTAAGAAAAACAGTCTAATAAAGTTAAACTGATCGAGTTGGAAGAAGTGAGTATTAATTTCATATTCAAAGCACGATATGCAATTCCATGAAAAGACTGATGGGTTCCTCAGGGTATGAAAAATTATATGATGCAATTGAATTACCTCAGCAATACAGTTTCTTACATAAGGGCTAGAAAAAGGACATAGTAAGGGCTAACGTGTTAAATAAGCAGAGAACTAGGAACAATTCCTTAATGCAATCCAATCCTTACCTCTGGAATAATTTTAGCTACAACTGTCACTGGGGCTGTGCAAAATGAGCAATCTTGAGGAATTGCTTCTCTCTGCTGACAACCAAGTAGCTCACCTGACCAAGGAGACCTTAGGTGCCAAAAGCAGAAAACTCTGAATTAGCCACCGTGACTTGCAGAAATCCTTAATCTGACCTAGCTTCCAGACTCAGTCATTCTGACAACATTTTTCACACTGTCAATCACAAATCAGTCCCAACTCTTTAAGTGACTCTATCAGTAACATTTGCTGTATCACTAAGCATTAGAAATTGTGCTGTCTCAATTTTAGTCCCTCTTCCAAGAGGGAGCTGAAACAGAGTTGAAAATTCTGGTCTGAATTTCAGTCTGGCACAGAACAATGACTCCACTTATGCTCCAAGCTATACAAGCTTGATGACCCCCATCATGCCCCAGGTTCCCTGTCTGACACCCTGCTAGAGCCCAGGGCAGACAGGCTTTAATGCCTTGCACTGCACCAGAGTTCTTAACAAGAATGCTTTTAGGCAACTTCGTATTTCCACAGCACTGAGAGTGAGACTAAGGAGGCATCTTTCCCAATGGCAGCTGTAATCTCCAAAGGAACAAGTTTCCAGTTCTTCCCTCTGTGTAAATATGAGCTTTATACAAATACAGAGATCAGGTAAAACTTCAGCCTCCCATTGCTTGCTAGAGTTTCCTGAAATACCTCTGCCAATAGCAATGCCAATTTTATCAGAAGGGTCAGTAATTCACAGCCAAAATCACCCAGTAAGAACCCTGTATGTGAAACAATGTGTGAATATATTTTATTCAAAACAAAGATATAATATTTAATGGTTTAAGTATTTCTCTTCAGCAAAAATTAACAACATGTGGTATTGCATAATAAAAATGAAACTTTAATCTCTAGCTTTAAAATTAGGCACTGGTAGAAGAAATTCTCTTTCTGAGTATTTTCAAAATGTTACACTCTTACTTCCAGATGCTGATTACACAAGTTCAGGATATACTCAAATATTAAATAAATGTGCAAACTGTATCTTTAATGTAGACTCATATCAAAACTTTACAGATTAAGTGAAAAATAAAGGATGAGGAAAAAAAAACAAAGAAAAAAGAATAAAGCTGCCTCTTTTAGGGGAAGATTTGTAAAACAAAAGAAAACCCCTGAATACAAATACTGGGAACTGCTGGCCAAAACAGATGTGGTACTAAAGAAAGAAAAGGACCAGGACAAAGGCAAACCCCACCAACTACTATTTTCAATAGTAAGAGAACAGCAACAGATTCTCTAGAGGGGAGACTTGGCAGGAAATCTCTACCTGTTCTTGGCACTTCTATTCACAAAAAATAGGTCTTTCTTCATGTTATTTTCTTGGGAAAATGTAATTTTGCAAGGGGTATCTGCATTTGCTGTCAATTCTTCCTCTTATCCAAAATAATAAAAAGTGCCCCAATGACTATCTAACCAATTGAGAAAAAAAAAATGGGTAATATGGTATCCTTCTACAATTATCATCTAAAAGACAGGATTCTTTCTTATAAATATGCTTTGGTCAAGATATCATCATGGAGGTTTTCTATACACACAGCAATGATATTATCTTGATTTAGAAATACACCACTAACACAAGGTCATTCAGTATGGCCCTTGAGAAAGCAGTAGAATCCCTGCACCTCTAGTTCAAGAAAATTTTCTGCTGCACTTCACAGTTTGCTTCTTTTAAACCTCCATTTAACTTTCTTTCTAACTGCAGGTCAAATCTGCCACTCAATTCCTGCCTTCAGCCTCATTACTGACACTCTGCTAAGGTGGTTATATCCATACAGGTGTAATCAACACTTATTTACAAATTGATTAGGTTAATTTCAGCTGTGAGTTCCACTTAGCATCAGGAAAGGGTAAAGGAAAATTGTTGGAAGTCATCTCTTTGTCCTCCAGCCAGGCAGCCTGAGTGTCCAGTTCTACAGCACTGTGACAGGAGGCCCCAAGGATGCTCCAGCAGACTGACAGATTTCCCACCTCCATATTTGGTCTCTTAATAGTTACCAGAAACTGGAAAAAGACAGAAAATAAACTTATCTTTATCAATCTGAAACCTACTGGGATGGAGTTCTCCATTCATTTGGTATGTTCTCTTTTCAACCAGTGAGATTACATTTGTACAAAGGTAGAATTATAACAATCACTTTAAAGTTTATTATTCTACTCACACAGTAAGATTTAATTAATTTTATTTAAAGCACTGATCCAAAATCTTTCAAACACACACTCAGACCTACTCAAAAGCCTTCATAATTATATGCTAAACCTCAGCTTTGGCACACATCAGTCGGTTTATTGGTTGTACCATTAGGTACAGACATAATTAGAAAATGTAATAAAATAAAGTTTGCTTTTTTAAACTTGAAATTGCTCCACCTTCAAATAAAAGCTCATTTTTCTCAGTATGTTTTGCTATCATTTTACAGACAGTTTTATACTACTGAGATTATACCCCTCATATCTAGGAAATTCTTATATATTTTACATTCACTCAAAAAGAAAATAATGGTCCCAAGATTCAACTTTAAATTGAGACACTATCTCGAAATTGCTCTAGCTGTACTAACAACATATTAAATTATAATGAGAAGCTGTATACTCTGCTGTGCAACAAATCCACAGACTATTAGAAATTTATTCTCAGGTCAGCTGTACAAGAGATTAGATCTTTTAATTATCTGTCACAGAATGGGAGTTAGGAGCCTCAAATCCACTCAGCTGTTCAGTTTGTGACCTGCAGAAATAAATCTGACCTCTTACAAAGCACATGCAAGCACCACACACATCTGAGGCATAGCTATGGTTTTAAAATCTCCATGTAACTCTCTGGTATAACACTGTGCTTCAGAATAACTGAGCTTGCACTGCAAACGTACATGAGCATGTGTTTTGTGGAAGGGCTGCACAAGATCCCAGAAGCATTGTCTTGCTGTCCTGCTTTAGCTTTAAATGTAATTTTAATCATGCCAAAGTCAAGTTTAGCACTCCCACACGCTATATTTAGAACCAGAATAATTTAGGTTGGAAGGCACCTCTGGAGGTCATTTAGTCCAGCCTCCTCCCCAGCACAGATCCCACCAGATCAGGTTGCCCAGGGCCTCGTCCCATCCAAATCTCCAACCTCCAGGGATGTTAGGCAGTCACTTTCCCTGCTCCAGAGCTTTACAACCTTCTTGGGAATTTGTTTCCTCTTGTACCTCATCAGAACTTGCCATTGCAAGCTGCCATGGGTTGGCTCCTGTCCTTTTGCCACACAGCTCCGAGCAGAGCCCGGCTCCATCCTCCCCAGAGCCCATCAGTGGGACTTGCAGACACAGATGTTCTCCCTCAGCCTCCCAAAGGAGCCTGGGTCCTGCAGACCCTCCTTGTGCATGCAGCCAGGCAGCCTGTCCACAGGCCTGCTCCAGCTCTTCCCAATGCCAGCACCCTGGCACAACAGCAAAACAGATCTCTCTGAAATCCCTCTCTAACATGAACACCACCGCGGGTGAGCGAGGACACAAATTTAAAGCAGGATCCCTAAAATTAGCCTTCCAAACCCTTATTTTGTATCATTTGGAAGCTGACCCAGCATTCAGAGCTGCTGAACACCTTTAACTCACAGCATCTTGCCCATCCAGGCTTTTTACACAGCCACCTTCCATAATAGGATCAGGTATCACAAGTAAGAAACCAAAACTCTTCTATCTGGATCTGCCGTAAAGGAACTTGGAACACCCTGAGGTGGGTATCAGCATTTCTCATCTGAACATCTAGCTTTAGACCATTGGATTCTAAAAGAATAAAAACTAATATTATGCTCATGTTTAAATGGCTAAATAAACGCCTTTCTTTTAGATATAAATGTCACAATTAATTTCTTGTCCTACAGTGTTATCAGACACAACAAATATATAGATTTGCAGCAGCCTGACCCGAGGACTGACTCCACAAACCAAATATTGGATATACAGTGACCTTGGTGATCCCACCACCAAAATTCACAGCAGAAGTAGAGCAGCCAAACAGTTTTTAAATCTATGCACACACCAGACATACAAAGAAACCAAGGCAGCTTACAAAGTTACACATTTGACATTGCAACTTGCCTGCAAGTAGAGATTTTGTTGAGACAGTAAATACCAATCCCACCTAACAATATATCCTCAGGAACACAGGCATTACTGCACAGGTGTCCAGTTTCCAGCCTCTACACCCTGCCCAGGTCCCTTGCAATTTAAAGAACAGGCAATGAGATTAACACTGCTAATCTGGCTGCACAGTGAATTTTGGCTGACTCTTCCATATGGGAGCTCTGGGAGTTTTGACTGCAATATAAGAAGCATTGTTAAGCCTCAAAGTTCTATCACAGCCTTGAAATACTTGTTTTAAATTAAGTACAATCCCTCAGAGATGTGTGACTGTGCAGCAATCTGTTCTTTAGTTTTTGATTATATTAATTTGGTTCTAGTTGTCACAGTTGCAGAAAAAGGTTAAAAGCTTTTAACATTCTAGAATGTCTTCTCATCCCTTTCCAGTATGAACAACATAAACAAAATGCAAATGGTAAAAAAGAGGCTCCAATTTCTGTTCCAATTTATTATGATTATGGATGCCACTGCTCATGACTCTTCCCTTAATGCTCTTGTGCATGTACATGGTCTAATTTATATATCTCAGGGACATGCACAAGGTTTTGGTTTCTGATTGTGTACTCACTAGTAAATTAATGATATTATAGTATTTTTTAAAAAATATAAAATTTATTTATTTATTTAAAGTCCTAGAGATACACTATAATACCTTGCTTTGGGGAGAAAGAACACAAATTGCTTGAGTTTTGGTCTGAAGTGACCTTCCCAGGGTGTCAGGAAGGGCTGACAGAGCAGTTCCACTCACCAGTGTAGCCTCAAGGAAAGGAAAAAATATTCAGGAAAAAGGAAAGGAAAAAATACTCCCACAGCAAGCAATATTCCTCTTGGAAACAGCAGAAATGGCCTCTCTGTTCACAGCTGAGCATCTTGTACCAAAACAAGGCAGAGGCCAACAGTATCTCACCAACATGGCAGGTACCAAGGGACCCAAAATTGGCCCCAAGCCCTCCATCACTTGGAGCAAATCCTGAGCTGCTGGATCCATCTGTGTATCTTTTACCATAATACTTCATTTTCCACCCCTTAGGCAACTGACAGAGCAGATGTCACTGAAATGACTTAGTGCACTAAGCTGCTATTTGTTTAATTCTGATGTGGAAAATGTGTCACACTCTAAATAGTTTAGTATGTTAATGTACCACTGCAGCAACCTACAGCAATCTTTAATCATTTTATTTTAGACTTATTTGCTTATTTTACTTTAAATCATAATTAAAACCCGTTTTCTTGCTTCCTTTTAAGCGTACTCTTAACTTCACCTCCAGTTTCCTCAAGCTGAATAAACAGAACTATTATCACAAATAAACATTTAATGTCCAGGGATATTTTATCTACAATTTATTTGCATTAAATTATGTAAGACAGATGCAGATAAAACTTCCAGTATAATGTATTCTGTTAACAATCTACAGCACAATAATTCATAAATGAAGGGGCTCTGGGGGTTTAACCTTAAGGAGTAACAGCTTAATTTCTGTGTCTGAATAAGAAAGCTGACCAAAGCTATATATTTGGAATGGGTGTCTGAGTAATAGTATTGGAATCTGAAGCATAAATACTCTTATCAATCAAATATTGATAATCAAATATTTTCAAAAAATATTCTTAAAAATTTTAATTCTAAGGTAAGAGCAGATTTTAATAACTACAGAATGAAGTTTTATTTCTTATAGAAATATATAGTTCCTCATGCTTCAATGGGATTATACATGACTGTACAGCTAGTCTTGAACTTGAAGATTATTCATCTCAAAAACTTTCAAGGAATCACTTTTAAAACGTTATGATGAGCACTACAAATGAGGAATTCCAAAGTGTAAAGTTGAACACTGCGCATTTCAAACTGAAGGAGCAATATGAAGTTGACTGAACTTGGCTGTGGATTCACAGGAGATGTTGCAGAGCCTTATTAGCCTGCTGAACTCTCAGCATGTATCAGTAAAATTAATCCTCTTGCACGTAGCCACAGCCCTTTGCTAAGTCAGCATCCCTTGCATTAGCACTTCTGGCTCCCTGAGACTCTGGGCATGTGTAAGACACATTTAATTTGCCAGTGCCATGTCTTGTTGATCTGGGTTAGGCATTGCTCTGTGACAGGCCTTTCCTACTGGCACTGCAGGGCTGGCTGCTGCTTCACCACTGGGGTCATGTCTACAGCTCTGCAAATAACCCTCATGAACTTCTTAAACTGTAATGTAAAATCAAAATTTTGGAGTGCAGTTCAAAAAATACAGCTTCTGAAATGTGCTTGTGTGCTTGTACACCCAGTTTAAGGATAATGTTGGAGGATATTGAGGAAATCCTGCAAAGCAACACCTGTCTGCATTTTTCTTTCCATCAGGCTCATCTGATGGATGGTGGGCAAACAGCCACTCCTCACCAAGACTGCAATGGCCCCTTGCACAACAGGTGAGGCACACCCCACTGTGAGGCACACCCCACTGTGAGCCACCTCTGGAACAAAGGCCAAAAGCTGTCAAAAGGCTTCCAACAACAAAAAAGCTGGAAGGAGTATGTTCAGCAACAATTCTTCATAACCATCCCCAGCAGTCACCCCCAGTGTGGCCTGTCTGCTCCACCCCTCCTTGGCATAGTTCTCATTATGCACATGCTTTTGCCCCAACAATTAAATTACACCAGCAGAGACACTCTCCTACGATGATGAAATGATCAAAACCTGCTGACAAAGAAATGAACACAGGAATCTGAAGCTTCCAAACAGAGAGCAATAGGACACAATCACTCTGGTCAGATTGTTTTAAGATGACTTGGTTGTTTCAATGTCTTTTGAAGAGGAGTGCTGTGTGTGGCTTGGAGCAGGTCCACTTTATCCAGACAAACATACTCAGGTAAGAAGCTTGACTCAGTACCAGCCCTCAGAACTGAAATAATCTTCACCCCAACAACTCAGCTTTCAGGTCACTGAGGACACAAAAGCTGACATGTGCTATCAGTGTGACCTGGAATGGATCAAAACTATTTTCTAAATTACCTATTGAATCCATGTGATAGTAACTGATGAAAGCTGCAGAAACTGAAAAATTGGAAAGTTGCCTCAAACCCCAGCTTCCCTACCCAGCTGGGAAAGGGAGATGGGTGAGCAGAGAGAAACACGGAGCTTTTCCACTTTGCTGCACTTATCCATAACACTGGCCTTTGGGGAAATATTAACTTAAGCCTGCCTCTAGAGGAAAAAGCTGCATGTTATCTCTTTGCCACGTTATGCCACCTTTAAAGAGCTTTGAAGAGCTGGCAAGTGACAGTGACAGCTGCTGGCAGGGGTCTGCTGGGACAGGCGTCACTGTGGGCTGCACAGATTCCTTGGTGGGGCTGCACGCTCACAGCTCGGGTGCCAGCACACACTGCCTTTTGCTACCACGTAAAAATAAAATAAAACAAAACAAAAACCAAAAAACCAAACCAAACATTTTCAAGGGTTAGGCTCTTAAAGTATTTTACATGTGCAGTTTTATCTGATGGGTGACATCAGTTGCAATGTTGGTTTCTTTTTGAAATGAAATCTCTTCATGGATATGATCCAGAGAGAAACAAAAATCAAGGGCAGGAATTTTTAGGCTGCCAGGGGCATGGAGTTAGCAGCAGGAAATTGGCTTTGTTGCAGTTGGTTTTCCCAAGCCCAACTCTTCCCTCTCTCCTTGGGCTGCTGGACAAGCTAAGGACCAGATATTATTTTCAAAACTTAGGGGAAGATGGCAAACAAATTAACCTTTCATTTTGCTTTCTTACATCTACAGACAAATGTCAGCCACTCGTGCCAATGCCAAAAATAACCCAAAATGTATTAAGTCTTACACATGTAAAGTCAGTGTGACCTAACAGAAGGAACATTTAATTCAGACTTGAGTATTTCAGATTCTTCTCTTGACTAATCCTATCCAACACAAGTCACAAATCTCGTCTCAGTTCTGCGTGCACAGGCAAATCCCCTTCTCTTGTGAGAGCTTTGCAGTCAATTGACCAAAAACACAAGTAGAAAGCTGAATATATTTACAAAAATATGCAGCACCAAGAGTACCATACCAAAAAATAAACCCTCACATCAGAGAACATAAATGTGATACATCCTACCAAAAAAGGAAGGTGTTCCTGCAAAATATACCAAAATTTTCCTAAAGATAAGATGTTATCTTTTAGTTTGGGATTAAAAATAGTACAACTGTTTACCTATGACACAAAACCAGAGACAGCATCTCCTCCCAATAGTTTACAAACAATATAAGCTGCAGTCAGAAAAAATACAGGCAATATTAATATAACAGCAATTATCCTAATAATTACATTATTTCTATTTAAAAGGCTTCCCATCATTTATTGCATTAATGCTTTCTTTAAGCCATCCCATTTCAGGACGCTTAAAAGAAGTAGACAACAAAAAGTTGAAATAAATTGCTAAAAAGAGATTTTAACACTGACAGGGAGATTCAAGAGCCATGTTGGAAGTAGCCTAGAGACAGGAAGAAATGGAACATGTAGGGTGACTTGTTTATGGGTCAGTACAATGGATTTTCTGGATGTGCAGCTCCTACTGCCCACCCTAAGTGTTCCCTCCCCACTGCTCCAGTGCTGTACAGAGCTGCCAAGGTGAAATACCAGGTAGCCTGTGACCAGTAAAGGTTCTTTGGTAACTGTTAATTCTTCATGGCACCATAATATCAAAGCAATGGAAATAATGTCCATATCATATCAATACAGATGACCAATATGGGTTGTTTGGTAACTGTTAACTCTTCATGGTGCTGTAATATCAATGCAATGGAAATAATCTCCATATCATGTTTTTCCCCACAGCACAGTTAGAGTGATTTCCCTAGAAAACTCATAGGGGGTAGCTAAACTTCAGTCCTTTGCCTTCCAGCACAAGAGACAAGATCTGCCTTCCAGATCCACATGGAGCACAGAGCTACAAGGCAAGCTAAGGGTAGGAATCTTCCTTTAAAATGTCAAGGTTTGTTGTTTGCTCACTGCTGAGGTCTCTCTAAGCAACAATGGATGTGCAGCTCCTTAAAATAGATTCCCAGGTTCACTTAGGGAAGACACGTTCAATTAGGGAAAAAAGAAAACTCTTTTTCTTATTACAAAATCATAAATCAGTACAGCATTTTCTAAGCATGCACTGTAACTAGCACAGAAATGGGCTATCAGGAGAAGTGATAGGTTCAATACCTTTTATTGCCTTGAAAGAAGACACTTCTGCTTTTGCAAGCTACTCAGTTTTGTGATATACAAGTGGAAACAAACATTCATGCAGAGAAGTAGGAGAGGATTAGATGGTTTAGCAACTGAATTTGACCTGTAACTTAGGCAGTGTCTCAAAAACAGTTTACACAAGTAACTAGAATTAAAGATGAAATCCAGAACTGAAATATTTATGCTTTTCAATGCCCACAGTGCAAACAGCTATACTGAAAGCATCCATCACTCTAATAAATATATAATTACTGACCATACAAAACACATGTATGATAGCAAAATTACTAGGATGGAGGCTGGGACTGCCTCCAATATACAGGATTTCTATATATTTCCAAAAGTACTATGTACCCTTGTATTTAGAAAGGCTCTGAGAAGCTTCATCTTTCTAATTCCTAGCAGGACAGGTAAATGGAGTATCCAACCAGCACTGTGGCAGTTTCTGATAGCTTTAGCTTAACAGCCAGGCTTCTTCTGCCAACTTAAATTTGCAGCTTGTGTTGTTTGCTGCTTTCTAAAATAGGCACGACCATGGCACACTTCTAGATCTATGTAGACCTTATGTGCTTCAGAGAAAGACACAGAAAGCTCAGCCGAGCTTTTCCCTGGAGCTGGCAGCACCCCCCTCACGTCAATCTCATAAACTTCACAGGACACAGCCTGAGCTGTTCCCATCAAAAGTCAGCTTTGACCTTGGAAAAAAAAACCTCAGGCACATCACAAGTTAAAATTATAGATCTATGGAAAGAAATGCAAAACGTGCCTCTTGCTTCAGCAGTTTTTCTGAAAATGGATCATATGACTCCAGACCAGAAAGATGATTTAACTCCAAAGTTTAGAAGCAATGGAAGTTAAGGCTTCTCAGCACAACCTAGGCTTTGGTCTTAGGTCAAATCCTATAAATAATATAGACAATCAAATCTACAGCAGTGTCACTGGGTAGCTCTATTAAGATATAAATAGAACTTTGTTAAGCTGGATTTCTGCATTCAGTGAAATTTAGGCCACACTACATAAAAGAAGCTAGAATTCATCATCTGAGGTGATGATTCCTTAGTATGATCTTGAAAAACATACAAGACCAAGATCATCTGTCATCATTAGTTCCCAGGTCAGGGCAACAGGCACAGCTGGAAACAAGCTACTGGGCCACACAGGCATTCAGTCTGAGCTGGTAGAGTGTAATGATCTGAAATAATGACAATAAATCTCAGAAAACTGAAACACAATCTGTTGTGGTTTATCATTACTAAAGGTCTCATGGCTCACAGGGACACAAGCCTTAAAGAAGATACTAGAAAAGCTTTGGTTGGTACCATAAAAACCTGTGTCTGTTAGAACAAAGATGCTAAAATGTTTGCACCTAATTCTGTAAAAAGGCACATAAATAAATGTCCTGGTGTCAAAGAGATAAAACACTTCAGTTCACAGTGATCTCATCCATGGGTGATGATACTCAGAACTTCTCAAAGTCTCAGCAGTGGAGAAACCAGATTTTCACACCAAACTCTCTGTTCCAGTTGAGGAGGGGCTCTGCAGCTGCCACAGGACAGCTCTGCATCTTTAGGCAATTGTCCAACAGATTTGTGATACCTAAACCCTGTTTCTCCACAGGGTCTGGTTCAGGAAAGCTAACCAATGTTCACATATTCAGGTGACACTAGTTTTTCTCCAATTTTCCAAGGCAGGAATGAGCCATCAAAACATGCCCAGGAAGACTGGTTGGTAAAAGGCCACACAAACATTCAAGTTTAATCTGCCTGTGGATCTCTGCAGCAGCACAACCAATGCTCTGCAGTCACAGTCAAGGACAGTTTCAAATACCCACAGAAAACTTTGGACCAAGTGCCCAGAGATCCAGCTGACTGCAGGTCCATCTTCAGTTTGGCAAGTGCTGGAGCAACCTGGCCTATTAAATTTCGAAAATCTCAGAGGCTGGAGATTTTGCTGCCCCTCCCTGGTTCCCTCTGGGGTTCAAGCACTTTCACTGGGCTTACAACCAGCATGAAGTTCTCCTGCTACCCCTTCTAACTGTTGCTTCTTGCCATTTTTCTATGCCTTTGTGAGAGGAGCTTGGCTCCATCTCCCCTTCACTCACCCATCAGAGAATTGAAAGACACAATTCAATTCCCCTCTGTCTTGCCTTCTCTTCTCCAGGTGGATCAAGAGCAGGCCTCTCCACCTCCTCTCCCTGCCTGCCACATGCTCAGGAGAAGCACACAACAGCTTCCCCCATCATGCTCACTGCATCAGTCCTGGTAGGTCCACTCTCTTGGCCAAGTGGGTGGAAACATCACAGCTGAGTTACACTATTAGTCATGGAAAGGTCAGTGCAAAACAGCTATCTAACTAATCCTCCCTTATCACCACTGTTTACCCCTCACCTGCACCCAGGAATGTTTCTGTCACTGCCTGAAGGCAGCAGCAGAGCACGGGGCTGTGTTCAGCCTGAGCAGGGCAGGAGCTGCGAGGCTCAGAGCACAGGCACAAACCCTGCAATTGGCACTGCCTGAGGCTGACTTGCAGCCAGGTTAAGAGAGAGCAGAGCAGAGAGCAGAGCAGAGAGCAGAGCAGAGAGCAGAGCAGAGAGCAGAGCACAGAACATATGTGCGAGCCGCAGGGGTGAGGTGCTGCAGCCACTGCCAGACGCGCTACAGACAAACACAGCCCCAGCCCTTCCCACTGCCTTGTGTCCCGGCTGAGGCAGGTGCCTGCAAACCCTTTTCCACTCCCATCTTCCTCTCATCAAGGGTAATAGTGGCAACACAGCCATTCCTGTGGTTTCCTGTGGTATCAGTGCACAATTATATGTGTGACCCTAAAGATCAGATCCTCTGTATCTGTGCTGTGATTGTCTCCGTGCTGCAATTGCAGCATCACTGCAAAGCTGCAGGAAACACCACAGCAAATGCTACAAAACTCTATAAAGCCAAACTTCCCAGCTGAACTCAATCAAAGTCCTCAGTGGGCTCTTAGAAGGTAAAGAACAGAATAACCTGTTTGACTTGCAAGTCCCAGCTGAGTTTGCAATACGGGGAACACCAATAGGAAAAGAGAGGGAAAGAATTTGTAAACAGAGCAAAGCAAATGAATGTAACTGAGACAAAAAAAGGAAACTGTAAAAGTATTTTTCATGACTTCCAGAGTAGTCACATGGTTTTAAACTGCAAAATTTACAGCAATCTGGGATTTACAAGTGTACCTCAGTAAACTCTCTTGACAGAGGTAAAAATTAGTCAAGAAAAAAACAAAGTGGTCTCTGATCAAGAACTCTCCAAATGAATCCCTGCATACAAGGCTGCCCATTCATTCAGTCCCACTCAGAGCTGCTCAGCAGAGAAGAGCCCAGTATATATTTAGACACCAACTAGTAAACTGCCTTATGAATCACTTCTGAAATTCTCTTTATCCTAAGTCATATACTCTAAGTCACATAATCTCTAAGTCATATTCTCAGGAGGAGAAGGAAGTATATGACCTATTTTTTAAAGTGACAAGAGCTCTTGCCTGACACTTAAGCAGAACAGGTTCTGTGGCTTGCTCTTCATATGATATGCATCAAACTTTAACTTACTTCACCAAAAGTTTACACAAACAGTATAACAACAACTCAATCTTACTTTGCCATTGCCTGAAATAGACTTGAAGGAACACAACTATTGTATCCTTAGTGCTCCCCTTTTGTACACCATATCCAGCTGTTTCACTCCATAAACCAGTACAGGTGAGGGACTTGTTTCCCACTGAAACTCAAATGAACTTGGCAAAAGGGAAGAGGAAGAATCCTATTTCATCCTCTTCTGAAGTATCATAGTGCCTCGTGGTAGAAATGAACTGACAGAAGAGGTCCTTGAAAACTTCCCAAGGAACTGGATGCTGTATTTGTGAGCAGCTACTACACAGTAAAAACCAAGATTACACACTTGTCCTTCATATCTACCATGAGGAGCAACTGCAATCTGTTACTGTTTTACCATGACAGCATTACTTAAACCTAAAAATAACAGTTTCTAAGTAGCAAAAACCTCCTGTAATTAAGAACATTGAAGTATTTTCAAAACATCACTAGCGATCTCTTGCAGTTCAGGAATGTGTATTTTTCATGGCCAACTGCATTTGGACTTTGTTTTCTTTCATCAACAGATCAAGAAACTTGTCCTCTAAGATTAGGGGAATCTTCAAAATATAGTTAATGATCAATTTGACTAATGCCAGTAGAAGGATTTGATTTTACAGAGAAAGGGGAAAAGGGCTCCTAAGGCAGACAGAAATATCCACTAAACAAAGTTTTTATTCATCTCACATTTCTTGTCTGAAATGGAAAAATAAATAGCCATGCTTCATGCAAAACAATACTCCATCTTGATTTCAGAGCAAGAACATCAACTAATAAGCTGCGAAAAAAAACCATTCCAGTGTTTCAGAAAGCAACAGTTATGGACCTTGACACGCTGCTAATGGATCTTGACACAAGGAATAATCTAAATTCAGAAATGTTTGCCTTAAGGTTATATTTAAGGATGCAGAGAGCAAGCCAGCAAATTGTCCAATAATCTCCAAGGCCCGTGCACCTCCCTCCATCAGATGCTGGGCTTGTGCAGAGACTCAGCTCTGCTACTGGGCTCCCCTTCATCCTGGCACTTCCAAAGCACTGCAGCACAAGCCTTTTCAACACAAATAGGTTTAATTCATTATTGTGAGTGCTGGATGCTTGGTTGGAGAGCCTGAGATGCAAAGGTGAGTTAATGGCACCAGCAAACCCCTCCAGGACTGGAAAATGCAGCAGTGAGCTTACAATTAACAGCAGTGAGGAGAAAGGAGTTTCCACTGCTAAAGCCTTAATTTGTGTAGTGTAGAGGGGGATTGTTTGTCAAATCAGGCAAAACTAAAATCAGGATTTCTTCACCTCTCCTTGAATGGTGGCCAGCCCATTGCATAGAAGAAGAGAGAGAGAAGAGAGGCTACCTCAGTAGCCATGCTTTTATTTGTCAATTTTTCTCTACATTTCTCAGCCCTCCATGTTTTTATGTCAAAGACATTTATTGGGGATTAAGTACATAAGCATTAATGTCCTGAGAAGCAAATCTGAGAGCATGCTCCTTACACATGGTACTGCAGTGGCAGTCAGATGCGAACAGACCCCAGCCCAGAAGGGTGCTCAGTACTGCACAGCAAACAGGCAAGTGGGCAGCACAGAGGCCTTGCTGAGAAAGCCAAATATCTGGGTTTTGTTAAGCAGAACTAGCCACCTTCCCAGAGATGGGCTGCAGCACTCGGGCTGCCAGGAGGTCCTGCAGTCAGGAGCCACCAGCTGATGTGACATCACCCGAGAGTCTCTTCTGACCTACTTCAGCCTCTCCTAACTGTGCTCTACATTTCCACCATCCAAGAACATGCTGCCATTTAAAAAATTCATTCACTGAATCCCCCAAAACCATAACTAATCCCAAGATACAGCTTCCTGGTTTTTACAGCCTAAGAAATTAAATAGAGTCTCTGTAATTCAACATCAGAGGAAGAAAATACCATCAGGAAACATCTATATCATTGTTTATATTTCCAGGGAAACTTGGCTAAAATGGCAATGAAATTAAGTAGTTCTACTTTAATGATGAAACATGTAGGATTGCATCTTATAAGGTGAACACATTCTGGCAAACTCCAAAGTAAGTTGACTTCCTGGCACTCCTATCTAGTAATTCAATGCTCTTTTACCAGTGCTCAGAATGAAGGACTGAAAGAAAAATGCTGTATCTAAGTATAAAATATAGCACATTCTGACACAATCATAACTACTGTCTCTAGGGAGGATTCTTATCAGCATACTTGCATGGGAACTTTGAAAAGGAATTAATCATCTCCAAGCTGAGCTGGACCCTGTGTGACCAACCTGAGTAACCTCTTTTGTAACCAGAGCCACGACATTCCTGCTCCGTTTGGGCTGTGACACTCCATTAGATGTTCTCTGATCCATGCAATCAAATTGTCCCTTTAATATAATAGTTTAAAGACTAAATAGCTGTGTGAATTTGTGTCATGACATTTAATTTAATCTAATCTAAGATAATTCACCTAGTATGTAATTAGCTCTGTGATTCCCTTTTTGCACTTAAATAGTAGACATCATGTTACCCTATTTCTGGGAATTGAGGAGAACCTCATTTTCACAGTCTCAATATTTAACCTACTCTGTTCTTCTTACTATGATTTCAAGATGGCAAAGAACTGAATTATTAGACTGAAAATCGTATTATGAACTCTTAAAAGTACCTTTAGTATCCTAAAAGCACAACTATTTCACGTAAATCTCCAGATACAAAAAGCAGTGAATAGTCTCTTTCTTAGAAATAGTTTCAGCCAAGATCAATGGTAAGTATATAGAAGGCAACTGAGGAAAAACGTGTGTGGAAAAATCTAAATACAACATATGTAATAATGCATCTGATCTGTGTAGTACTATACCAGATGATCATTTGCTTCTAGATTTAAAATTATAGCATCAGTCTGCACTCCATTCATCAGGACAATGGCTCAATGCATGTACTCTTGAACCACTTTAAATTGTATTACCTATATTGATACCTTACAAACTACACAATGCTTACCAAATGTAAGCACGTGTGTATCTAATGCCAAATCTTATGGCTAAAGTGGCAAGGCAGTGTCACAGCACTGCCTGAAACCCTCCTGATAGACACAGTGATGTGTGAGAGGAGACACAGACTGAGCAAAAGTTTCTGGAGTAATAAGGAAGATCCACAATGGTTCACTCCATCTCAAGAGTAAAAGAAATACTGGAGATTTCTCCCAGATTACTGAACCATGCAGTAATTCATTGAATTTTATGTGCAGCTGATTTTAACACTCCACTGCAACCTTGTTTTCTTTGCAGAACCAGAAATATCTTTCTGTTACAGTAAACAGCAAACTCTGAATTAAAGCCCTTCCCTAGTAATTTTGGTGGAAATCTTTTGGGAACAGCAATTTTAGAGAAACCGTGGCATTGAATTTGTTGTACAGTACTTGTCCCATCAATGTTAATGGGAAATTTCCATTGATTTTACTGAGTAGATATGGGCTCCTCACATTTAATTTATCCTGAGAATTGATTGCAAGTTGTTTACATAGCCCACACAGACATGCAAAATCAAAATCTGGAAACATCAAAGCTAACCCTATACTTAAAACCAAAACTCCTAAAACTGCCAGTTATTCATTGAAATGAGACCTAAGAACTCTCAGGGCTTTTTTCCACTCTCTTTTTTCCCAGGATGTTATTTTTATCTTGGCACTGCTCATTTTTGCCATTTAATTTACATCATGTTTGGAGCAATTACTGAGATAGAATTGTGTCAAGTCTCCTCTGCACCAACTTTTCTACTGCCTTTATAACTTTAGAATATATTTAATTGACATTTAAAATATTATAGAGATAAAAATTTAGACTCTAATATTTCCTCCATGGCTTGGTTCTAGCATGGCAGAATTTAAACATTTCTCAGTATTTCATATTCTTCAGCTCAAAATTACAGCCAGGCGACCAAGGAAAGGATTCTGTGCTGGTGTTCCATCAGTGCCAAAGGAGATGTCACACCCCTGTTAACCATCTCGGTGCTCTGTAAGAGGGAACAGACGTGGGGTTTCCAGCGCAGTTCAGACCGCCTGCAGCACAGCTCACTTTGCTGTCACCTGCACACGGGCCCTGGCCCGGGCAGAGAGGACCGGCAGGCTGGCAGCACAGAGCGTGTGAGAACGTGGGCAATCAGCACACACGAAGGCAGTTACACCACCAACAAACATGAGGAAATGCCACACCGGGTTTTCCGCTGAAATCTGCAGCAGGTGCCTGACCCCAGGTCACTCGCTGTCCTAACCGGGAGCTCGTTCTCCTCTCTGTTTGCACCGGGCTCCCCTTTGGCTCGGTGCGAGGATGTGCTATGATTAAGCATGTTGACATACAGAGTCACCACGTAATTGTAGCTATTCAGCCTCTCCCTGTTGTTGTGGCAGAGGGTATATTTAGCGCTACAGTTACCCTCAGAAATGAAATACACAACCAACTCCCAGAGTCCCCCCTCTCCTCTGTGCACAACCCTGCATTTGCCTTCAGCACTGTAATATTTTGCGATCAGCTGTGCTCTGAAGTAACCACCCCCCGCCGACACACAACGCAGATGAATACTGAATCGCTAAAAGATACAGTTCCAAGTCAGTTCTCAAATTCTGCATGTATCACAGGATAAATTACTTTTGTATTGCCCTGGGCAACTGGATTCCTCCGTGCGGCAATCCTAGCTTGGGCTCCGTGGCACATCCCCAATATCACCACAATATATCGGCCAGCAGAAAAGGCCGGGCTTTAAACCCAAATATTCTCGTCTGAAAAGCTGCGTGCTCCCACCCGGGCTGCCGGGCGGGCAGGGGCACCAGCTGATGCCGCCGTCACCGCACCTCGGCTGCAGGGCCGCGGCGAGACCCCCGAGCCGCTGGGTACCAGCGGGGGATGGACACAGGGCGGTCCAGCC